>VYZT01039069.1:0-27430 GCA_013400735.1 Pomatostomus ruficeps
AAGCTCAATCTTAAGGCATCAGGGTCAGAGGCAGAGGTGCAGGCTGAGCTGCAGCAGACAGGCCCAGGAGCGTGGTTGTTCCATGAACAGGGCAACACCTTCTCTTACAGCTGGAGCGGTGGGCATCACCCACATTCTGGGGAGGACTCGGAACACAAAATATTAGGAGCCTGTGTGACCTCCCTGGCTCATCAAAACTGAAAAATCAATCGATGTGTGATTTGCAACAGCAACAACAAAAAAAGGCAAATCTTTTACAGAGATAAAAGCATAAAAAGTTGCACTGAAATGCCTGCTGTGAGAGGGTTAGAGAGACTCCCTGGGTTGTAAGCACCATCAGGTTTGGCCTCAGTTCTCTCACCAGTTGTGTTGCCTTTGAAGTGTAGGACACCTCCTTCCTAGTCAAGTTTTACCTGTTTGCTTAGGAATGGGTCTTGTAAAAATCTACCTGAGAACATCCAATTGTTTCAGAGTGTATTTCCTTGAAAAGAAGTCACATAGGGGAAAAAAACCCAAAACAAACACAAGTGTTGTCTGATAAAGGAAATCCTTCACTATTCATAAAATATTTGGGTTATTTGGGAAAAGAGGAAATTGCTAAGGATTAGGTTTACAGCACATAAGCATGTCTCAGAAGTGCTACTCTGTAAAGCTTGTCAAGGAAAAAAAAAGAAAATAAATCCCAGTAGGCTTCCAGAGTTTTGCATCCTGTAGTTTATTACATTTGTCAGTAAAAGCAGCAAGGATTATGGAAGTAGATTTATTAATTTTATGAAATCCTGGCACGAAGGACTGGTGGCCCTCTGATAGAAAATGATGTGGAACTATTTTGCAAAAGACAAACGTTTTGTACTTGTAGTGAAAAGTTATTATTGCAGCAAACCTGTTGCAAATAAATTGCTCTAGCAAATCCCTTGGAAGTTACTCGCCTTAAAGTCGATGGGATTATGTTTTATGTCTCCTTGTGTAAAGGAAGATCCTTGGTTTCAATGGGTGTTCAAATTCCTTGGGGCAGCATACAGAATTAGAGCAGCTAATCATAACCAGTGTGGAAAAGTTTCCTGTTGCTGTTTTAGTCTCTGTTATTAACGCCTTAAAGACACACTGCTAAAAGGAAAGTTAATTTTCTTTACTTTCAGTATCTCATTCCTTGTACATCCCTTTGGAAGACTTTATAATATTTGATCCTTTTCAGAATCTGTTGTCATCTGTGTGTTGAGAGGAAGCTGAGACAAGGACAGTAAATTGTGCTGTAAGAGGTGTTAATTGAACCATGATGATTAGACCATTTTCATGTATGGCAAAAATACGGCCACTGAGATCTGAAATGCTGAAAGCCTTTTCTCAAAATCATTAAATCATATCCATCTGAAAGCAGTTGTAAGCTACTTGCATAAAATCACTTCAAGGACTCTGTTCTGGTCTAGTAGGCAGGTTTCTGACTAGGTACCTGCATCAAAAAGCAGCAGTTTCACTTGTCTAGATAATTTGGCACTTTCAGTTGGTATTGGTAATAAAGTTCTGTTTTTTCTTAGAACTGGTACTCCACAGGATGAGGCTGATGCCTGGGCATAAATGCTGAAAGTAACCTTGCTTTTTTCTTTGAAATAAGGCAGGAAATGTCCATTCTGGTATTGCAGTACGCCCTCAGTAATCATAGCAGTGTATTTCATTTTTGTCACAAGTAGTAATTACTTTAAATCATACAAAATTTAAGTTTGCCTTTTCATTTGTACCAATGTTAACCTTTTTTTTTTGCATGAAACTTAATTGGAAAATACAGCTCTGTTTTGCCTAAGATACCTTAATGGATCTAATATCATGCAGCAAAGCAATGAATAAAATCATAAACATCATCTTGGGAACCTCTTAAGAACTGTTATCCCCATTTCACAGGGACAAAGAGAAATTTCCCTAACATCACAATAAATGAGTTTCTTGTCCTTGAATATCTACAAAAATGGTCAATTTAGTCAGAAGCACTTGCTAATCTTTCTGTCTCAAGCATTGCTTTCACTTTTCAATGTACAACTGGTCAGCTTGATGGAAGAAATAGGTGAGGGAATAATTGACTAATGAAGAAACTGAGAAAATGTAAACAGTGAGGAATATCAAGCATTTAGAGTATTCTATATTTAAGGTCAGCAGAAGGTTTTGGAGAAGGAGTGGGAAAAGCAGCGAGTGAGAATAAGGTTTAGGCTTCAGTGGAAAATGCCGTGGGGAGCTGAGAGCTTTGGGAACAAGAAAGAGTGTTAAAAGTTGATGAGTAATTGATCTATATGAGATAGATCATGGTGTATTAAGTTCCTTGTGTTGATTAAGCTCAGGAGGCTTAAGTAGGCGTTGGTTAATAGGAGACTGGGGAGAGGGATTTGGGAAGAACAGGGCAGTGTGCATGAGAGAAGGGTAGGATACTGGGACTAGATGGTGAATTACTGGAGGCTCTAAAACGATCATGGGGAAATATTGGATGTTCCTCCTGTGTTCTCACACACTTTCAAGAGCATCTCCTTTTAGCTGTTGTCAGAGAGTGCTCTTGTGTGCTGAGCCACTGTGGATGTTTTTCTGCTGTTATGTCAGCTTGTATGGTCTCTGTGGAAAGGTGAAGGGTTGTGCACATGTGATTATGGCTGGCAAATGAGGCCAAAGAGCAGTGCCAAGCAGGGAAATACAGAAATGGCTCAGCTGGACAGGCAGACCTCTCGGTGGTGACAGGTTAGGCCACCTCAGGATAAGGAGAGACGAGTTAGAAGGTGCTGAGTTTAGGAGCTAAGGATGGGGGTCATTACCTTCTCCCCTAGAATCCTTAATCCTGTTCTCCAGAACTGTGTTTTCCCAAACACAAATCTGTTTTTGCGATCTCCTGAGCGTAAAGAACATTTCTTGCTGCAACCCGCTGCATACCTCATCCCACTCCATTCACCCCCTTCACCCAGCTAACTGTGCTCTTAAGTTTGCTAATATTTTCTGGCGTGGGGGATTTGCTTCAATATTGCAAAATAGAGTAGAGAACTCTTGATTGAGTGGTACTGCTTGTGTTGGCACTGCAGCCACAACCATAAAAATTAGATTGAAACAACACGTTACTTCATCAAGCAATCTAGCTTTTCTTGAAAAGTGTGCTTGCCTCCAGCATTTCCAGTACATTTTCACAATATGGGAATTTTAGCATTTTGTTAGCAAGATGTCTTTTGACTGGAGAGCCCTAAGCAGATGAGATGTATGCAGAATAATTCCTGAAATATTTCCTCCCCATTTGTGTTTGGCAGTCTGGTATCTGCCTGCTCTATGTACCCATGGGAAGAAAAGATGTTGGGGGCCAGCTGTTTCTAGAAGCTTCCCTGCGGGGTCTGTGTCATGTCAGCAGTGTCACTCACCTTTGAGAACAGGACATAAAGTGTACATCCACAGAAAGAGAAACATTACAGCAAAATATTATATGCAAACATACACTTTAGATTTAAAAAGTTTCAAATATCTGTGTGTTTGTAAAGTTAAAATGATCCTAAGATGTTTGGCAGAAATCACAGTTCATTTTTCAGCTCTACGTTTGTGTGCTACTTATTTGAAGGAGGTGCACAATTCATTACATTCAGCACAATTGTCTCTGCCTTCAAAGAGTAACTAAACCAGGCTAAGCAGCGCTGGAGCCACTGAAATCTCAATAATACTTTCTGATAGCTGGTTATTATTTAATTTTAATTGCATTATATTGCACAGACATGGTTCAATAGAGTACCTAAATACCCCAGTCAAGATCAGGGCTGTGATGTCCAAGGGTTTGCAGACAGAGGCCAACATGTGTTTTCTACCACGTTATGGGAAACTGTTTCCACCCAAGAGTTAGCTAAGAGTTTAATCCTGCAATTAGTATGCTCTCTGCCCAGAAACTATCACTTGCAGCACGGCAAGACAGATGTATTTTGGATTAGGAAGAAATCTTTCCCACCACGGAGCAATGCACAATTTATCAGATAGAACTTGGGACAGCGGTTCATACTCCTCTGGAGCATCTCTGGGAGACAGAATATCAGAAAATTGTTATTTGTATTTCATTCCAATACAAAGTGGGGCCCATTCTGTCAGTCACTGTATAAACAAATAGTAAGCAGTGACTGGAGCTCCTAACATTTCATAATCTAAACAGACAAGTCTAACACAACTGTACAGGAAATACAAAGATACGGCAGTGGAACGTGATTTGCCTGCGATCACAGAGTTGATTGGTTAAAATCCAATTGCTTGAATTCCCAGCTCAGCAGTCTGTACTACAGTTGACCTTGCTGTTAGATGATGATTAGTTTCTTCTGATGAGTTTCATATATTTTCATTGTTTTCCTTTGTATTTGGTGTTGTTTCGTTATCAAAATTGCTCTACAGAGAATAAGAGCCGGGAGGAGCAGGAAGCTAGTTGCACTACTTACACAAAAAGAACAAAGCTGTAATCGATCTATAATCAAGGTAGGTTTAATTGCTTGTATCTCACAGCAAGCAGATCTTCTCACTGGAATGTAATGCATATATAGCATGTATGTTTAAAAAGTGTACCATCAAGGATTACTTTAAACAAAAATAGCATCTGGCTTTGAAATTAATGAATATAATCTGTAACAGGTACATATATAAAGCATGAAGTAATTCCTGGCATTCTTCTGTTGATATAGTATCTGAAAGTTGGGGAGAAAACATTAGAATCCAAGAAAGCCACACAAATTATTTAATTTTATGATTTTTTTTTTTCCCCCTGCAAGTGGATGAACAAGCATTACAAACATGCCCTACACCTGTAAGATCTAGTTATACGGCAGGTAACTAGGGAATTACTCTGGTTTAAAATGAAATCTGCACATTGAATCAGCCTGAGAACAGCTGGCTTAGAAATCAGCCTGAGAATCAGAATAATCTCTGAAAGGTATTTGTGTTAGCATTAAACATTTTTGCATGCTCGGTGCACAAGATAGCCTCTGAGCTCTGTGGATTAAGGAAGTGCCCGGGATGGCTTTCTGAAAGGGGGCTGCCCTATTAAGAATGGAAAGCTCAGTTAAAATTTAGTTATGAGAAAACTATGTGAGCCCTTGGAGTTTACTGCTGAACACAATGCAAGTTCATATTTTAAAAGGCAGAGCTTGCAGTCAGATTTGTGTCAGAGTTATTAGTAAATAAGGTTTTGGTCATTTCTGCAGCGGGTCATTTTTGGGCAAGAGCCATATACTGATATGTAAGTGTATCTGATAAGCCATAGGAAGGCAAATGAAGAAAAAAAAGAAACTGTTCTTTAATAGCTAAATACAAGTACACTCGGAAGACTAACCAAAGCACCAACTTTGGGAAGGTATTTCTGGGTAGAAGGAATCAGTTCCTTATACTGGAATTGCAATCTCTTGATTAGGCTGAAAGATACACTTTAGATTTAAACAGCTTCAAATATCTGTGTCTTCGTAAAGTTAAAATGATCCTAAGATGTTTGGCAGAAATCACAGTTCATTTTTCAGCTCTTTGTTAAATTGTGCTGTGTTCAGGAGCAACATCTCTAATTCTAATATTAATATGTGAATCCCATTTTTCCCACAAACTGCCATCGACACAGCTCCTTTTAATCCACGCTTTTATATATGCTATTGCAACCTGAGTATGGATGCTTTCTCCTTGGATTTTCCCTGCGATTAGGCCTGTAAAAATAATTTACATTACCTCAAAAAAAAAGGAAATTATAAGAGAAGATTGACTAAAGGAAAAACCAACCAAAAAGCTAAAATTAAATGGAAATAAAACCTGTTAGTATGGAACAAAAGTGCCCACACACAGACTTGCTGAAAATAACTAATTGTATGAACTGAACCCAACTGTTATTTTGGTTCAGGTTGATTTTTTTGTTGTTGTTCTTTTTATCTATTGGTTTGTTGATTTTGGGAGTTTGGGGGTTTTTTTTGGATTGTGGGTCTTGTGCCTTTGTGTGTGCAGAGAAGCCCTAGGACCTCTGGCAATTAAAATGTAATTGTTCCGGTGGTGCAGGTATTTACAACCAGTCTAAGGCCCTTTCAAATTGCCAGTGCAGTGTAAAGGAGACACGACAGTGCTGAAAATACAGTCAGAGACAGCAAGACCAGAGGCAGCAAGGCCCTTCGTATTTTATAGGGATTTTCAGGAGACAGCACTTGCCAATCGTATGAGGTAAAATACAGAAGAGTGGTTGAAGGGTTTGCAGCGAAAAAGCAGATTTCTGAAAGCAGAATAAATACATTAAATGAAAATCCACAAAAACAAATGGCAAAGGATAAAAGGTGAGGGGCTGTGTAGGAGGGAGGTGCAACTGATGATCCCAGACATTTGGGGACGGAAAAATTCCATTCCAACTAAGCACCTGCTGCCTGAGATTTGGGCTTCAAAATGACAAACCATGTCAGTAAAAGCATTTTGCTTTACAGTTTAAAGGGCAACTGAAGGAAAGAGCCCAAGTATTAGGAGAAGGAAAAAGAGAGAATGGGGAAATATTTTATGAAACTGATCTGCGCACATTTAAGGTGGGGTATTGGTTAGGCATGGCTGGTTTCAATTTGATTTTAATTTTTATTCCCCAGCTTTTCAGTTGTCTTTTTGAGCAAAAAGAGACTTTAGTTCAATTTAGTTTAGTAAGGGGGTAGGCAACCATTCTTTGGATGGCTTCCTAACCTTGTGCCTCATTCCTCTTCATGGGTGTGTCTGACTTAAATTTCTGGTTGTTAATCCTACTCTAGTCTCTGCGGGGGAGGAGAGATGATTTCTGACTCTTTTGCCCACTGTAGGGTATAACGCAAAACTGAAATCCTTCTGGTGGAGTAAAGGCTGGCAAATGTTAGAAACCACAAGGGCTTTGATAGAGAACCAGCCTGTACTTAGGAGACATTCACACGCTCGCGCTGGCACGCCCGCAGACCCAAAAACCAGACTGCCGGCTGCTTGGTTGGACATGGCTCTTTCTCCTGCCCATGCTGCTTTGATATTTGCAAGAAGATGAGTTGAATATCACATGTCGGGGATTGGCAGCAGACGACGGAAAACAAGAAAAACTGTTCCCAGCCCTCCACACTGAGACAGAATTGATCAAGTTGTCACTTACAAATTACAAATCAATGGAAAACCCCAGGCTAATCTGCAGTGTGCTCTCTCTCTAGCCCCAGCTGCAGACTCTGATTTAAGCACACTGCTTCCCTTTAAAGAACTTGAGATTAACCTGGTGATTTCTTTTAAATATGAAATTGGAAAAAAGAGAAACGTCTGAGAGGAGTTATATGTCTAGAATTTTACTTTCCTCTGTCTAATGAAAGATACTCTCTCTTCTTGTCTACTTTGAATACCAGATGTCTCTGCACAGTCAAACTGAGGCATCCTGAAAGGGAAAGATTTTCAAATGTCCTCAGCTTTTACTGGAAACTGGGCCCCTTTAAAGATGTCTCGAGTATGACACTCGAAGAGTCATCCCAGATTGCACATAGCTTTTCAAAACTCAGCCAGCGCTTTTAGCAGCCTATGCCTCAAGGAGTCTGGGCACCTTACCCAAAAAGAGCTAAAAATGTAATTTGCAGTTCTTCAAGTAATCCAAAACAAAGTATCAAATCCCTTCCCATCTCCCCCTGCCAGGGAAAGTCCCTGTGCGCTGGAACTGGCCTCATTCTGCTGCACTGGGGACAGCAGAAGTAAATGGAGGGTGGAGTGGGAGAGCTTTTGGAAGAATGATCAGGCTGTGCATGCTGCTCAGCCCTACTTAATCACAGATGCCTTGCTTGAAAATCGAGTTCCAAATATTTCCACGGTGCTCAAACATAGAGTTACCTGGCTCTCGTCTGTGCTGGAGAATTTTAACCAACAGCATTTCCTTGGCTGTGCTGCAGCTGATGGCTTTTCCCATTGTTTTAATACTCACTCTGAAGATCCTTATTCTGTGTGGGTCACCAACCAGGCTGACTTTTCCACATGTGGAGGTTTATATGCCTGTGCGTTGTGGCCACAGAGGAACAATCCAAAGACATACAGAATAAAGGAGCGTGGCAATACCCATACAGCACACGACAGACACATGATTTGAGAGCTAACTCAATGTCTAATCTTTGCCTTTTTAAAATAATATATTCCTTCTGAGAGTTAATCCTTTGGCCAAAACAAGGGATTGTTGAGGAAAAATTAATCAATATAAAAGTCTGAAGAAGTGATTGAAAGTAGTTCTGCTACAGGTGGACTGAAGAGGGCTTTAATTTCTCAGTTTCTTTCTCCTGACCAGCTAAAATGGATGTTGTAGGACATTAATCATCCTATATAAATGAATAATTAAACTGTATTAATATACAAGGGGGTTGTGGTGAGGTTGGAGAGCTTAAAGCGATTTGGGAGACTGCTCCTGCCACAAACCATTTGCCACCCAGTTCATTTTCTATTCTGGCTACCAACCATTGCTATCAAAGGAGCTGTTACAGTGGGGTTTAATACTATCAGACAGGAATGCCAGAACAGACCTGTGGAACAAACACCTCTGGTTGTGAAAAGAGACCTAGAGAATCATGATTGGAGCCATCAAAAATAATCATCTTAACATAAATTCCCATTACAAGGTGGACTGAGAAGAGCTAGTCTGCTTTTTAGAGGCATAAAAAGAGGGGACACAGAAAAATGATTTCTCTTCTGCACAATAATCTGTGCTGTGTTCTGATGTCCAGGCTTACAGAGGGGTACAGAAATAACTAGACAAAAACTTAAAGGACAGGCCACAGAAAAATGTTCCCTAGGAGCTGAAAGATCAGGCTTGTGAACCTTGTCAGGGCATTTGGGAGCAATAAATGCATTTTCAAAAGTTGCTTAGGAGAGCTTTTAGGGTATCCTTTTGAATTTGTGTTAATGGAAGGCCCAAATGTTTTTAATTTTTAGTTATTTTCACCAGTTGTTTGGAGAAAGCTTAAAGCCTCCTATCCTGAAAAAGTGGCCCTTAAGTAAGCAAGACAAATGATACCCAGGCTCTGGATTAGGCTGTGCATGTCCTTCAGTGTGCATTGTCTCGCATCCCTGAGTTATCAGCTTCATGTAGCTGGGCTTCAGCTGGTTGCCTAAAGAGCAAGGAAAAGTTCATCTGCAAGGAAGAGCTCATCTGCTCCCACTCTGATGATGCGCAGCTGGCCAAGAGGATTACTTCTTGGGTCTCTGAAGAGCCAAAGAATCTCACTTATAGCTGGAGACAGGACACAGGAAAGGACAAATTGGTGTACTGAGGAGATACAGACACTCTCTGGGTTGGCTGGCGTGTCCTATTCCAACAGGCAGGCTCACACTAACCACAAGGCACAGGACTTGGAAAGAGTTTTCACCAGGCGCAGTAGGAGAGCCGCCAGGAGCTGCTGCCTTCCTGTTCAGCTGGGGGCATCATTCACCTTCCAGATCACGGGAGGGTGTTGCAACCAGGCAATGCTCTGTCCTTACAAGAAGCTCACTTCAGGTAGCAGCATTTTGATTTTTCTTGTTTAATGCTGTAAGCACGCTTCTCACTAATTACTCTCCATAATGAGCAGTAGTTAAGGCTTTTGGACTCACAGTAAAGTGCAACATGAAACAATATGTGGCTTGACCTTCTGAGTATCACCAGAGATTCTGATAGGCCCTCCCAGCCCTGCTGTGTGGAAACAGTTCTGCTTATGGGCATTTCAGAAATTCGTACTTTTTTGCTGAGAAATAACCATTATAATCATATTATGATCTGACCTCCTGTGTAGCACAAGTTCAGCCTCACTCTGTAATTTCTGCATTAGGTACACAGTCTGTGGTTAACCGGCATCCTGTGGTGCGATTATGTATTGAGTTTTGTATTGATTAGGTTATGACTTGAGACAAATTATGTTTTTAGCTTGGATTTTCAGTAGTTTATGTTTTCACCTGCGGGATTTTCCTTTCAGAGTTTCGCAGGGATTCTCCCAGCAACTCATCTTTGCCATGTAGTTCTTTCTTCAGCTCCTTCCTGCAAGCACAATGAAAAACCCCAGGACACACCTTCCACAGTACTGTAGGAAAGATACTTAGAACAAGTTCTGGAACAGAATATTGTTTTCCTTCAGACTTACACCCTTGATAAACTCTATGTGTAATCCTCATGATGACCTGACCTATCCTCATGTCCTTTAGGCCTTGTCTCCCCAGAAGAGCACAGGATGAGCCAGATGCATCTGACAGAGCTGTGGCTTTACTCACTGGTGAGCCATTTGCAGCCAAACAGAATATGTAACAGCTGCATTCTTTGGGGGGTTTTTTTGAATGTTATCAGGGCAGTAATTTGGGCACTTGTCCTTCAGCAGTTGCCATTTTTCACAACACTGTTAAGAACTTTATTTTCCGTGGGATTTCTACACTTTTGTCCAGATTGACAAATTCAGAACTTACTGTGTGTGGCGGGGACAAGGCAGACAAACAGATGATTAGAAAGACAGCACAGACACATAAACTTTTTTCCTTAGGAAATGGAGCTACAGATTCTTACCTAGGGAATTCATGGTTCTTTAAAATTGCTACCTCTGAGTATTCTTACCAGTCATCTTCCTTCCTGTCCTTCTTTGAATCTTCTCTTGAGGTCTTTGGGGGTTCAGGAAGGAGTGGGACCATGTGAGTCCATACAAAAGGTTAGGCCAAATTTTCAGCATTGCGAGGTGATACATGTGGGAAGAAGTAGACACCACCTTACTGCGACTTTTTAAAAAGCTTTTTGTTGCCAAGAGTCCTCTCACAAAACAGTGTTACTCAGAGAGCACAATTATGTGGGATTACTCTCAAATATGCAACCAGAGTGACTGATAAATGATTTCCTTTACTCCAGCAGTCATTGTATTAATTAGGTACAGCTAGCATTGTGACTCTCTGAAAATGTAAGGAGTTATAGAAATGTTGAGTGGTATTTACACTGATTATATCCAGGAGGTTGGTTGATAGGAAATACATAAAATGCTTTTTAATGCATTTCTTTACGTGCAGCTTCAGGTGAGAAAGTACTTTTATAAATGTACTTGGCAAAGGGTTTTCAGAATTGTGTAGGGGATTCTTTGAATGCCTGTGTGTTGGTTTAAAAGTGGTCTCATTTTTAAACATCCATCTATGGCTATCCCAGATAATTAATGTTTCCCCTCTGTCTTTCAAGGCATTCTTCTCCCAACGCTTCTGTTTTTAAATTCTTGACTTCTGTGAAGTTGAACTGTCCTCATAACTCTCCCACAGAAGTCAGAATTTTCCAAATCAGAAGGAGTGGCTTGTAGTTATTTCTCGTATTGACACTATTTACTTCCCTACCAATTTTACTGCTCAGTATTTACTGATTATTTATATGTGTGTAGTTGGCACCTAGAATAAGGTGTATTTTTTTATTACCATTAGTAAAAGTTTGTCCATCCTCTCTCAGTTACTGATTCCTACTAATCTTGCCAGAGTTTTCCACCCTCTCAGCTGTGCTGGGTGCCAAGTGATGAACACTTCGTGTGACTGTCCTCTAAGTGGGGGAGGAAGTGGAAGCAGCAGTAAGGAAGGAGGAGCAAGACTTTGAATATTATCTCCTTGATTGCTTTTTTCCCAATCTATTATGGGTTGTTCTTAAAAGGTAGATCACCGGCTCTGATGTAATGCAAAAAGCAAATACTTTCCCCAGCAATTAAATAGACTCCCAAAATGTCTCCCAAGCTCCTCAACTTTCAGATCTATGGTAAGAAAAACAAAAATTTTCCCCAGTTAAGATGGAATTTTCCAGTTAAGATGGAGCAGGAGATTACATTAGAGCCTATATGCAATGCTCACACCAGCAAGTACTTTTTAATGAGCTTTTTTGTCTTGTGCACTTTTCTGCTTTTAGTTCCATCAAGGGGAAGAAGTTTGGTGTAAAGTGGTGTGGCCAAGCTGTGCTGCGCTCTGTGCTTGGGAAGAACAGAGTGACAGAAGCCATGGCTGGGACCAACAGGAAGAACCCGGACACTCCAAATGCACTTTCCCTGGTCTAGTCCTCACATCCGATCCCTGCACACATCATTCCCAACACCCGTGTATTCTTCCTAGTAGCCATGAAGCCCCTCTCATGGGCTTGTTTTGTATGGCTTTCCTTCTCATTGCCTTAAAAGCCACTGCTGCTTTGCTGCGGATCCCCTTCAGGCCGGTTTCATAACCAGCTGATTGCATGCTCCAAACACTTGACCTGTAGCATGTAAGGGATCTGCGTGCAAATGGGTTGGCTCCGGGCCATCATTCTTAACTGTTGATGGTATTTCACTGGAATTGCAAAACCGCTGTGTAGCAACACCATGTTATTGAAGGAGTCATACATGTTTGCTTTGTGTGCTGGGCTGACCCTGGCTGCCCACCAAAGCTGCTCTAGCACTCACCTCCTCTGCTGGTCAAGGGAAGGGGTGGAGATAATGACACAGAAAAATCAGTGTCATGAGCAAAATAAACTCACCTTGCGGAATAATTAATCTAATTGATTTCCAGTCAAGTCACAGTAGGATAATGAGAAATAAAACTATATCTTAAGAACACTTTCTCCCTATCCTTCCCTTCTCCCTGGCCTTGACTTTATTCCCGATTCTCTACCTTCTCTCCCCCAGTGGTGCAGGGGGGTGGGGAATGGGGGGTTGTGAACAGGTCATCACAAATTTCTGCTGCTCCTTCCTCCTTAGAGGGGGGACTACCCACACTCTTCCCTGCTCCAGTGTGGGGTTCTTCTCATGGGGTACAGTCCTCTAGGAACTTCAACATGAGTCCTTGCCAGAGGCTGCAGTTCTTCAGGAACTGCTCCAGGGTGAGTCCCTTCCACGGTTTGCAGTCCTTCAAACAGTCTGCTACGGCGTGGACATCCACAGGGTCACAGCTCCTGCCAGCAAACCTGCTCCAGCAGGGTCTCTTCTCTTTACCAGTCCAGAGGTCCCACTGGGAGCCTGCTCCAGTGTCGGATTCCAGCGGGGTCAGAGCCTCCTCCAGACTGTGTCCCCTGTTCTGGCTTGGGGTCCTTCAGAGGCTGCAGGTTGATCTCTGCTCCACTGTGGACCCCCATGGGATGCAGGGGCACAGCTGCCTCACCATGGTCTGCACTGTGGGCTGCAGGGGAATCTCTGCTCCGACGCCTGGAGCATCCCCTCCCTCCTCTTCCTCAGTGACCTTGGCAGCTGCAGAGCTGTTTCTCTCACACATTATCACTTCTATCTCCTGGTCACTGTTCTGCAGGTTTTTTCTCTTCTTAAGTGTAGTCCCAGAGTTGCTGCCGCTGCCCCTGATTGGCTTGGCCTCGTTCAGCAGCGAGTCTGTCTCGGAGCCGGCTGGCATTGGCTGTGGCAGACACAGGAAAAAGTTCTGGCAGCTGCCAGGAGCTGCCCCTGTAGCCAAAACTTTGCAATGCAAACTCAACACAGTTTGTTTTCATGTGATTCCTACATCTGTATAGAATACCCTGTAAGCTGGGGTAGAGCTAACTAACAAGCGGTGCTGGTTCTCATTGCTCTGTTTTTGCAAAGGTAGATGATATGTTTCAAGCAGAATGTATACACATCCATTAACTCAAATTTTCCCTTTCTTTCCCTTGTCCCACTTGAATAATAACAAATAATCACGACTTTTCTCCTGAGCTGGGCCGTCCCCAGGCCTGATTCCATCGACATAGTTTGAGAGTCAGATTGCTTCAATATGCTCTAACCTGTGCTGTACAAAATGTGTTGCCCGGTGACTCCTGCACAATGCTGCAGGACTGCTGTTTGTCAGGACAAAGCAAAGATTATTACCTTTATCCGCTTTTATATACCATGCTTTGCACATTTAATATCGTTCAAATTCAACTTTAATTTCTGCTACTTGCAGAGGGAAACTGAGTGCCTCTGCAGCCCCGAACCTCAGAATGCCCAGAGACACGTTCCAAAGGCTGCTGTGTTTCACCTGTTCAGGGTGAATGTTCAAAGGCATCTCTTTCTTGCAGGATCTTTCCTCTGCACCTGTTTCAGTGGTTTTATCTCATTTTCCTCTTTTGTTTTAATCTGTTTGGTATGTCTCAAACTAATAGTTCCGTCTGATGCTTAGCAGTGCCATAATAGATAGACCCCAAAGAAAAAGAATTTATGATGATGAGGCTCAGTTCAAGTATTCAAGATGTCTTAGTACAATTGTCATTGTGGTTGCAACTGAAAAAAATTTTGATTTATTGTTGCACTATTAATGTGTAGGTAGCGTGGTGTGCACAGCACGTCTTTTAGCAATGTGTCAAAATCAAAATGATGATGATAATAATAATAATAATAATAAAAGATTAGCCTAGGATTTCAACATGGTGAAAGAGCTCTTTGTTTTATTGGCAGCGATGATCATAACAAAAAGAGAAACAGACTCCTTTCAACTTAACAGAACAAAGGTAAAGTACAGCTACCACTCATCCTCTCATTGCTTTTTGCAGGTGACAATCTGTGTCCCCTTAGCTCCATGCCTGAACGGGGTACAGCGTCCTGCTGGGTGTGCAGGTGACCAGCACCTCCCACCCGCTCACCACTCACCCCGCTCCCACCCCAGTTTGCCTCTGCAGGGCTCCCTGTAACTCACCCACATGCAAATGCTTTTGACCTTAATTAAAGCAGTTCACCTCTCTCTGCCTCTAGGGATGGTTTCCTCATAAGGCAGTTGTGTTTAATTAGCATTTGCATAGCATTCTGCTGGTTGCTTTCCTGGAGCGTTGTTCAGTAGGAGCGTGGGATTGCTGAAGCCTGACTGGCAAGCTTTGCACCCTCCTAATTGACACAGAAGCCAAGTAGAAGTTACACAAGGAAAGAACAGAGACTCGTTAATGATGGATCATTAGCAAGTAGCTCCTTTGAATGAATGTAGATAACTTTATAACTCTATCAAAGTGAAAAGTAGCGTGATGAATTATGCATCAAACAATAAAAGCTCAAGGAAGACACTGGTTTTATAATTGCTGTGCAATTTTCTAGCGTGCTCTAGTTTGTAAGATTAATTTTCTTTGGGAAGCATGAAGCATTCTATGTCTGTTGCACACTTAATGTCAATTTTGGTTTCTTTACTTTAGAGATTTTCTTCTGCATCTTTCAGTATCACTGCAAAACTCCCAGGGCTTGAAATCCACAATTTTTATGCTGGCAAGAATTCGCACAAGCAAATGAAAAGTCTGTATCTACTACACCGGTTTCTTTGAGGGTTTGCTGATTTCTTGGTGTAAAGAGTTCTCAGGTACACACACCTGAAATATAATTGCTTTGTATCTGTTTTTAAATAGAAATTGCAGAATAGTTCTGTGGCTTTGTTGAATTTCTAGAGTAATAAATCTCAAAAGGGCATTTTTACTTAAAAATTGTTGTCACAAGCATTTCAGTTGGCACAGAGATCATTCCTGTGGCTTTCACTAGTGCCAGTTCTGCCCTCCTAGGGCTCCTACTCACTCCTGAGAAGATGAGTTAGTACAAATATTGCCTAGTGATGTCACCTTTCCCTTGAAAATGTGCTGCTGATCTCTCACTTGCAGTTTCCTCTGAAAACTGAACTCAGTGTGCTCAAAGTGAGTAGAATCAGAGGAATAAGTGAATAGAAAACTTATCCCTGATGCGAGCTGTTTCTTAGCTTTCCTATTAGAGTGGGTGAAAGGGACACCTCTGAGTGGGTGAAAGGTTCTGTGAGAGATCCAATCCATCAGCAAGCCCCAGGGATCAGCTGGGCTGGGGGATCAACAATTCTAGTATAAATCTCCTTCCTAAAGACCGGATTGATGCAGACTTCCCAGCCTCCTCCCATGGCTTGTTTCAGCATTTTACTCCCCCTACCATTATAAAAGTTTGTTTTTCATTTCCTACAGTTTCCTTTGTTGCAATTTAAGTCAAGTATTTCTCAACGTGGACATGAGAAAGGATTTCTCTCCTCCTTCCAGGAAGTTTGCATGGATTTTGGGGGGTTAGGGTTTATTTTAGTGGTGGTGGTGGTAATTATTTTGTACATTCTTTGGGAACAGTTTTGAACTTGTTTTTCTCTAGCTTTTTATGTTGGGTACATGATCCCACTTGGTTCAATCTGTCACCTTCCCTCAGTTGCTGCCTTGTGGAAGCTCTCAGGTGTTCCAGAAGGCTGAGCAGTGGGGGCCCCACACCAGACACCGCTCCAGCTGTGACTTGCCAGCTCTAACGAGAGCAGAAAGATAATTTCATGTGTCCTGCAGGCATCTCTCTTGTCTGTACGCCCCTGGATGATGCTTGCCTTTTTCGCAACAGCGTGGTGTTGTTGTTGACTCATCTCCGCTTTGTGATCCAGAATAACCCCGAACTATCCCTGCTTTCCTGTTTGTCCCCTGCCCTGTGTTTTTGTAATGAAACGTGGTTCCTTCCCCTTGGCAGTACCAAAGTTCACCCTGTTTGCCAGACCATTTCTCCAGTGTAGCCAGGTCATTGGGAAACGTGGTTCACAGGAAGTTTGAGCTTCTGAAGTCCTCAGAAAGCTGAGCAGGTAAGATCTGAGTTCCATCAGCCAGCCAGGTAAAAATAAACTGGTAAGTCCTTCATGCTGAACAGATTCCTCTGGAGCTCACTTGAAATGTTCTGTTTTAGAAGATCCCCAGAAGAAATCCTGTGAATATGATTTCCCTCTCAGTATTGCACCTGGCTTTGAGTTGATCTAGACCTTGTTCGTTTAGTCAGTTTATGGAAAATAGCAGAGAATTTTCTTTCTGGAAGTCAGATCTTGATTTGGCATCCTAGGGGTTGATTTGGCATCCTGGGGTGTGCTGGTCTTGTCTGGGGCAGAGGCAGTTTCGTTTGCAGTGGCTGGTATGGGGCTGTGTTTCAGATTTGTGCTGAACACTGGGTCGATCATAGAGAGATTTTTTTATTGTTGAGCACGGCTTTCATTTACCAGTGTCTTAAAAGAAATTGTAAGTGGGTACTTTCATCTTCAGTTTCTCCAAAGAGTGTCTTAAGGAACTAAACTTCCATATCGAGATGATTGATATCTAAATTTAGATGGGCTATATCTCACCTCAAGCCCTTTCCCTGGCACAAAGACGAGATCACATCCACTATTTGTTCTTAAGCAGTACATGCTGGCTGTTTCTCATCTCCTGAGTATTTTCATTGTGATTATTTTTTTTCCAATATTGAATGGAACTTGAAGTTAAATGATTTGGTCTGCAATTCCCCAGTTCTAACTCCTTTCCTTTTTAAACTCAGAAACCATACATAGAATCCTAGAATCATCTAGGTTGGAAAAGACTTCGAGATCATCAGGTCCAACCATTACTTCTTCCAGGAGCATACTTGTCAGAAATGCACCAAATCAGCTTGGGAAAAAAAAGTTTTTCTAGGCACCTTCTATCTTATTTTGTCCTTCTTGGAGATGGATGCTCTACTCTATTAAACATTTGATTACACATCACAAAGACTGGCAAAAAATGAAAAAATGGCACGTTTTGGCATCCTGGCTGACCTTTGTCAGCATCTCTCCTCAAGTAAGTAGTAGCTTCAAGTAGTAGATTTACCAATTCATGCTGTGGTTCACTTCCCTTGCTGGTCAATATTCTATCTCTTCAGAAATAAAATAAACATTGTTCTGGCTATTGAAATGTTCTTTGTATTTCTTTGCATTTTGAAGTAAAGCTGTGGTTTCGTAGACAGAGATATAATGAAATATAACCTTTGCTGTAAATCCTTTTTAATTCTGTAATAAAAGCCATTACTATGAATGCATCAAGGGTTTTTCAGTTTTGTGTTAAAGAAAAGATCTCAATTAACAGTTAAGGGAACGATTGTCCTCTCTTTCCCCATGAAGCAGGTAATCTTGCTATGCATGTGCTGAGTGCACACCTCACTTCTGATCCCAGAGTGAATTTGTGGCTCGTTCTCCTTTCTGAGCCTGGTAGTCAGGGTGTAGCTAAACCCGGTAGTAAAGCTGTAGTCTGCAGGGAACTGCACTGAAGTCTGCTCAGGTCACCACAGCGAGTCACTAAAACCCGAGATCTCACCACCTGCAGTAGAAGGAGACACAGAAGCCTTCACATCACTGCCGGCATCCAGATTTTCACCTTTGCAATTATTCCTGCCAGAGCAAATAAATAATTATTGATTTTCTTATGGCTATTGCTACCTGCATTTTTGATAAACAATGGGAACCCAGCCAGGGAATGTCATATCTGTGCAGGTGTCAGTTCTGTGTCACTGCAGGGTAACGCAGCACGCTGCAGAGGTACCTGAGCTGCTGCCAGCTGGACATGGCGCTTCCCAGTGCCCCTGCACTGCTCTGGCATCAGGAAAAGTGTGTTAACGTGACATTTCCTTGTGTCCTTACGCCTGTGCTGCCTCCTGTTGCAGAAATGTGGGGGTTTCTGCACAACATCCTGTTGAGTAGGCTGGACATTGCTGTTCACGTAGCAGAGAGTGGCAGAGCTGTGATGTAACATGACTCAAAGCACCCTGATCGCTGGGAAAAATGGGAAGACTTTCTTAATGTCAGATGAACAGCCAGCAATTCTGCATTTGAGTGAACTTGTCTACCCTTTCCTTGATGGAGAAACACAGGCGATCACAATTTGTCTGACCAGGTTTACTCATTTACCAGTGTCTTAAAAGACATTGTAAGCGTGTACTTTCAAGAGTGTGGCTTATTGGTGTATTATTGCAAACTGGAAATTTTTTTTAGCCTGTAATTTCAGAATATAACATTTCTATGGTAAGGACTGCAGTTAGAACTGGTGTGAAAATGAGATACTTTCCTTTAAACTAACACAGGCACTTGAATATAAATATGGATAGTACCCCTGGAAAATAATTTCCCTCCTATTTGTCCTTTTTTTTTTTCTTTTTTTTACAGGACCAGGAAACAGATACAGCGAATTCGCTGTGTCACATCCAAAACCACCTCCACTTGTTGGACAACACACGGTGGAGATACTGAAGAGTGTGCTGGGGTACGAGGATGATGCTATAGAAGAACTGCTTCGAACCGGTGCTGTGGCTCAGCATGAGGTCAGATAAGGAACATTAGCTGCATTCCTTCACACTGAGTTCACATTACTTTGTCCTCTCTTTGCTCCCTTCAGTTCCCCTAATGGGACTCAAAGAGAAGACATAATTTAATTCCTAATTTTCCTCCACGTGTGTTTGTATGATTTTAACGCTGATGTATCAAATAAACAATCTCATGCTGTCTGAGTGAAAGATTTTCTTGGGGGAGGGTAAGGAATAAATGTAATTATACAGTCCTGTGTGACTACTCATTTTCTGTGCTTCATATGGAAAATGGAGTCCTTATCATAATTACAGTAATTGCCTAAACATTTGTCCCCAGAAAGACATGATGTTAGTGAAAAGAAGCAGAACCTTTAAAATCTGTGTACTAGACTCTCCACTCACAGAAAGCTGCTTTGTATTTTAATAGAAAGTAATTTATTTACAAATTGGTGGTTGATCTTATTGATTTTGAACAGAATTATCCATCCTGAACACTTTGTTCATCTCTGTCTTAGACCAAGAGTAGAGTAACCACTGCAAAATTTACTTCTCTTCCCTGGTATTCCAAATTACTAAAATGTCTTTATATTACATTGCACGGTCATGATAATCCCAACATTTTAGCAGAAATAGGCTGGAACCGGCACAGTTCTTCAGTTATGAAAAACCCATTCCAAGACCAGCTGAGAGACAATATGTAACTGAATACTCTGCTGTAATTTTATTCCGAAAGGGCCAGGGTATTCTTCTGTTAACACTGGTCCACAGCAAAGCACACGCTGAATGTTGAATACCAAAACTCTTGCCAGATGTCTCGTTCTGGTGCTGTGGGTAGGTGCTGATCTCTCTCTCTGACTCTAGTTGCCACCCAAACCACCTTCATTTGGGAGAAAACAAAGGTTGGAATCTGTACCAAACTTTTGACTCGGTCCCACCCCCATGATGAAAACACGGTGAGGGTTGGCAGATTGTTGTCTGGAGTTTTGCAGTTTTTCAGTGTTTTTCTTTGCTGTGATACTTTCTCACGTATGCTGTTGTAAACATGGCCATGTTTTTGATAGCTATTTATGTTTTGCTAACTATCCATGTTTTTGATAGCTATTCATGTTTTTGCTAACTATACATGGTTTTGCTAGCTATCCATGTTTTTGCTAACTGCCCTTGTTGTTTTCATTCCATTCTCCTAGGCGGAGACATGGGATGGATTTGTCCTTTGACCAGTGTGATTGAGAGGTGGTAATTTCTACCTCCAATCCACGGTGATTTCTAAGAACATATAAATAAAGTCAGAGGGTTCTGCCCTCTCTCCTTTTGCCCTCTCTCTTTGGCCTCTCATTTTGGCTCTCTCATTTTGGCTCTCCTTTTTGGCTCCTCGGCCTGGTTCAGGTACGTGTGTTTGTGTCCATATGGTACAGGGAACATCCACAGCAGATCTTCCTCAAATTTAGGAATGCCACGTCCTTCAGCAGGGCCGCTCTGGAGAGTAAGGCACATGGAAGAAGGTGGAAGGATTTGATCCATGAGAAATAGTGAGGAGAAGATTAAAGGAGAGCCATTTCTTCTCTACAAACCAATTTGGCAGCTCTTCATGCTCCTCTGTGACAGTGTATAATTTACAGCTGAACTAAACTCCGTGTATGGGAAGGGTTTAACCTTTGTTGTGTGCACGCTGGGAGCAAGGCAAAGCCTTTCTGGTCCTAGAACTGAATAAAACGAACTCAAATCGACACTCAGAGCACAATGCCCATGTTCCTCCCAAAGTATGGGAAACAGGCCTGGCCTTATAACTCGCTTGTCATTTTGTTTCCACTCCAACAAACGAGATCCTCTGGATTGCATTTGAACTTCACAACTCCGCATTACCTTCTGGGGGAAGAAAAGAGGTTATTACATAATCAAATTGCAGTGGAACCCCACTGTGGCTGCTCATTTTCGAAGCCCAGTGTTTTGGTTCATTTGTTTGCTTGTTTTCTCTGGTTTTTGTGTTCTTCTAAATTTTTTTTTTTCTCTCATTGCATTCCTGGCACCAAACACCATACTCTATCCATGTGCTAAAGACATCATGAGATCCTGGAAGAGTGACTTCTAAAATAAATATAGAAATAAGTCTGAACTGAGAATTGGGACACTGTAGGGGAAGAATTGAAACTGGATTGGAAGAGGTTTTGATATAGTCCACCTTCCTTTTAATCTAAGGGGAACATCCCTTTTTTAATGAGAAAAGCAGAAATTTGAATTCAGCTTCATATAAAATGGATAATCTGATATTGAACTAAACTCTGTTTACTAGTGAAAAACACCCTGAGATAACATTCAGAAAGAAATTTCCCGGGTTTACTTTCTCAAGGGTTCTTTTCTTCACATTTCTAAGAATTACATACAGAAGGTGTAGTAAAATATTACTCAGTTTTGTTCAAGGATTTCTAAAGAAATCAGGGTTTTTTCCTGTGCTTTTCCAAGCAACGGAAATAGCTAATCACCACATCCTTAGCTACAGCAAATTGGCAGAGCTGCTTTGACTTTAACATAGCAATGCTGGTTCAAATAAGCTGAATATTGGGCTTTAAACTCCACAAAGTATTTTGTGCAAAGTTCACACGCAGTGTTTCTCTTTCTTTTTCTTTTTTTTTCATTAGTGTTTCTCCTTTTCAGTTTGCTGTGTTGACAGTCAAATGCCTGAAGGGATAATCAGAGACGTTATTTTGTCTCACCTCCATTAGTTACTGCAACAGGAGAAATCCAGATAGAGTTTCCCAGTGTTTAAGTCAAACACTCACACACAGACTGATGCTTACTCTCTAAATCAGAAATACATGGAAGCCTTTAAATAGGTGGGTGTTTGGAAGCTAAAACATCCTTTAGCTTACAACACCAGATCATGAAGTTTTACCCTTTCCTAATATTTGCTCTTTTCATTTTGGATGATTTGGAAATAAATAATTTTTAATTTTTAAATAATTACCATGACAATATTTAAGCTGTTATAATACCCTTTTCCTTTAAAAACGAACAAATAAATGCAGAAAAAGAATTTTTACAAAATTTACTGCACTTCTCCCAAGAATCTTCAGGAAAAGGTGTCTCTAGAGCTCAGCTGCATTTTGGCAATCTTGTCATTTCAAAATGGTTTCCTCTTGTACCTCAAAACTTCAAGTCAACCATCACATGGGATTCTGGAACTCGTAAACTGAGATCCCTCCACTTTTGAGGAAGAAATGTACTTTGTGATGACTATACACAGCTGCCTCTGGCCATGAATGTTTGTTTTCCTCTGTTTAATTGGAAAAGAATCTTCTGGTGCTGCCATGATGTGGGAGTGTCTGTGCTTTAATTTGACTTGATTTACACATTGCTGTATTAAACAACAACAACAACAACAAAACAAACCAAAAAAACCCCCAAAAACAAAGAAAAAACCCCAAAAAGCAAAAGGGTGGTACAGGACACACGTGTTGTTTAGTTCCAAACGGAACCCACTCATAGCTGTTTGCCAGGAAGCTTTAGCTGCCATTGGAGAAGGAGATTTCCATTTTGGCATCTGTTCTTGACGCCACGGTCCGTGGCCCCTTTGGCTCCGTTCTCTGCGTTGGGGGATCCATTGTTCTTGTATTATCTTCACTAATAAAAACGTTTCCTCAGCCCTCCTCATATAACTGCCTCCCTCTCTTTGCCATGCGGGCCAGTAAAGCTCCACACCAAGTATAAATCACCCAGAAAACTGCAAAACTGGTCAGGCAGTCAGGAGGGTTTTGCACAGCCCGAGGATCCCACTGAGGGATATTTTAATGCATCAGAAGAAAATTCCAATCAAACAACAGTCAAACGGACAGTAATGGATTTTTCTTGCTCCGGCATGGATCTTGTTCCTGGTAACTCTTCCCCAGAATCTTCCCGTGCACTTGGGAAGTCCTGGTGTGCTTGGAACTGACACACAAAAGTAGATCTGTTTGGATTAGTGGCCAGGAGGAACCAGTTGCTCACTATCAGAAGCTCACCAGCCTCAGCAGCGATCCAGCTGATGTGCAAAGGCCAGTGAGGCCACATTGGTGTGAAGAATGCTCTGTTAAAGGGGGTCACTTAATTGTCTTGAAGGGAAATGCTCTTTTTCTTCCCAGGTCTGTAAAATCCAAATAAACACATTATTTCTTCGTTTTTATTTCTTTTAATATTGGGGGGAAAAAAAAAAAAAACAGAGAAAGGATCCCTATTCTTGACTTGCGTACAAAATATGAAAATCGTCTTTTTTTAAGTTTGTTGAAATAGATTGATGCCTGATGATATTAACCAGGCTTTTGGTCTTGCTGCTTCAGAGATTAAAGCTTGTCCCAACCATGTCTAGTGACAATGTACTGAGGCTAAAACAGCAGTCAGAAATAGTTCTTCTATTTCCCTTCACTTCCAGGGAGTGTGCATGTGTACCCAAAAACTGGGGAGAGCATTTTCATTAAATTGCCACAGAGCTCTGCCACTCGCAGAGCGCTGCAAAACCTCAGCCCTGGTGAACCCGGAGATAAAAGGCATCTCTGTGATTAAAATGCTCTTGATTTCTTTTGCTATCCAGATGACAGCACACAGCTAATTCTTTGACCTTCCTAACATTATAGCACCGTATTAAAATGTATTTATTTCCCCAAAACATATTAAACTGTATTTAATTTCCAAAAGACAGGGGAAAGGTAAAGTACTTTCAGAGTTCAGGAATGCTGGCACAGCTGCTCACATTTCATGTCAGTGACATTAAACAGTGCCAGATACAGTACTTTTCTTAACTGCTTGTACATTGAGTTTAATGTGGCCTGATGAAATGCTAAACACTATTAGCTGCTGAAAAAAACCCAACCAACCTTAGAGCAGTTCCTGCAGGATCAAGTAACCTCCCTACACAGAGGGCTCTGTGATATTGGCCACTGTGATAAAAATACGCTGATAAACAGCGATACAGGCACTTTTTAAAGCTGACAGCCAATCAATTCAATTACTGTATGTTTCTGTTGTGACTGGGATTTGGAACAGACATGAGAAAAACGCCTGGGATCGCATATGCCAAGGACCCATGGAACCTTTGCAATAAGATCTCTTTTTTTTGGCTCAGACTGTGTCAAACAATGAACGGGGACCAGGCAAGGGTTAAGGTGGGGACAAGCTGTTGATTTTAAGGTTTTTTTTCTATTCTCTAGAGCTACGGATAAAAGTGAATTAGTAAGTGCCAATTAGTTCTTAGCAAGAAATTCTTACAAATCATAGGGTGAAGAATATACTAAACTGCCTGCCTTAAAAAACCTCAATATGGTTTAATTTATAGTGAGCAGTGTCACACTGCTTATTTACAAGATACTCGGAGAAGTAGACTGGGGAGGAGCTCACTTCACTGCAATTGCTTCTGTACTTCAGCTATTTCAATATTTGTCTAATAACTACCCCAGACGAGCCAAAAGACCTTTAAAGTGCAAAAAGAAATTTGAAGATGTGTAACCCGGTAGAGGAATGCGTATGTAGCTCCCATCTCTTGGAGATCCACATTAGGAGAAGGTAACGTTTCACATTAAAAAGCGGCGTATAAAAATGCAGAAAGCAGTGTGTACATTTCCCACTGACACTCTCTTCTGCTGGATTGAACCTTGACTAAAGCAAACATGTGAGAAAAGTGACAGCTCTCTGATCAATTTTTCTTGGTTTTTTCATGAAAACTTGCTCTGTCCCAAAGCCAACAGTAAGGATGGAAGTCCTGATTCAAGAAAGCCGCTGCAGGGTTCTCTGCAAGTCACGGTTTAAGTGTCTCGTGTCCCTGTCATCTACAGGCCAGGAGGCCTTGGGAGACTAGAGGTACATGACTTGTGTTCATCCTCTGAGTACACTGTGCTGCTGATACAGTTTGGCCAGAGGAAAAGCAGGGAATGACAGTTTAGTCAGAGAAAAAGGGGATAGGGAAGCAGTCACTCCACAAACCCCCACAGATGTCACTAGGGTACCATTTTGCTGAATCCTTCAGGGAGAAACCCCACAGTCCATCTGCCTGACCTCTGAGGCGGTTCTGCCCACTCATTGTGTCATGTCCACTCTCTTAAACTCTCCTTGTGTATTTGACGGGGAACAGGTTGAGAGGGAGAAAGGACCTTAAGAATAACCAGGATCAAAGAGAGAGAAAGCTGCTTGAGCCTTAGTGGCATCCTTGTTGACAGAAAACTCCAGATTCTGTAGCACGGCAGCAGGGCTGGTGCCCCTGAGCACAGCCCAAGTCTCCTGGCACCTCTGTAGAACAATTCTCGCTGTAGGAGTAACAGATCTGACAAAAGTTTACATGACCAACCTGAATGGCCACACATCCTGGCTGCAAAACAATATGAACCACGTGAAGTTCATCTGAAGACCTGGCGAGGCCTGTTACTTTTAGTCAATGATGTTAAATTGGTAGAAGTATTAATTTGTTAACAAATTTGCAATTGTTAATCCTTTTGAAGAGTCTGTCCTGCTTGCTGACTCATTTTGTGTGGTTTTATGGACTTGCTTTCTTCAAACTGCCTCCTAATGCACTGATTCTCCTCTCTCCTTTGCATTTCAGCTGCATTTGGGAAGATTTAGAGCACAGATTTCCAGAGCACTGTACCTCTGACCACTGAATTCATTCTCCTAAAGGATGAAAAATATTAGAATACATTACAGATCTGTTTTGTACCATTATTATTGGACAATTAAAAAACCTAATCCATTGTCCTTTAAAGGCGATGAAGGGGCACTCACATTGATTTCAGTAGGATTGGAGCCTGAACCCCAGTGCCGTGAATTCGTGCATTCCAGGTACACAAAGCCTCACTGCCTTAAGTTCCTATGGGAAAAGCTCTCAGCCTTTTCTGTGCTCTCATCCAGAAGCCTTCAATCATTGGGGTTTTTATTCCTTTGGTAGGGTCATTGCACTTTCACTTTAAATTATGATATAAAAATTTAGATGTCTCTTACACCAAATGCCACACAAGGCTTTGTATGGTATTTGTACTTGCCTTAATGACCATGCTATTAGCAATGTTAATGACATCAGTAGAACACTCATTTACTGAACTGTGTTTGCAGAAAAGAGGAATTCTGACATTTTTTGTGAGAAATGTTAACTATTGCCAACCTTAAGTGTTCAAAAAACTCCAGAATCAGACCTTAAAATAATCAAGAACAGTTTAAAAATTCAGAAGAGAATGTTATGATGGAACAATATGCCTAGATGAGGTTTGAAAAGAAGCTATAGCAAGATTTTTGGTCAAGAGCTGCAACATCTCTTGTACATATTTGTCCATGGAACAAAGTGCAGGTCATTGCTGGCTTCCTTGCAGGCCTGGAATTTGTCCAGCTTGGTCCTTTTAGCTTTAGGGAGCTGATATTTTTAGAAGTTATTTCTAGGAAAACATTGGAAGTGAATGATAATGATGATTTTGAAATCTCTGGTTGTTGATATCAGCAGCTGGATGCTGGGATCAAGCTGATGCTATGAGCTGCATTGAAATAGGTTCTCTTTCATGCTTTGCAGCATGTGTTTGAATAGGTTGGATGTGCACATTTGCGGTGTTACAAAATCAGCATTGTGTGACTGAAAACAGTTTGAACCGAACCGGTCCACTGCATTCCCCGCACCACTTCAAATTCTTCACAGAAAAATGAGTGAGAAACAAAACTCTTCTGGTGAGATGAAGATGAAAAGTAGCAGACATAGTAGTACCTCTTGAAAGGATGGAACTTAGCACAGTTCTTTTGGCTCCCAGAGCTTTTAAGAATTCATTTTCACGTGAAGAGGATTGGTCCGGTGGTTGTTGGGCAAACGGAGGGCTATCAGAAAATCTGCATGCCACAGATTTCCTGTTTGGTGCTGGGCAAGCCCCATTCCCTTCCTTTAAGTTATCTCTATGTAGTTGGGTACTTTCCATTCAGAAAGACAAAGTAACGATTGCAAGCTGACCTGATAGCAGAGGCCATCTCTGTTTAGACAGATGGAATCCATTGTCTGTCTTGCAGAGCCATTGTGTTGATTTAAAAATGCATGTGTTGCAGCATAGCAGAGAAGTTAAATTCTTTTGCAAAGTGAGGACATTCTATTTTTCCCGTAAAACCAATATGAACAACCACAGTTTCCCAATCTCCCGTTACTGAAACAGAGAGAAGCCTCCCCAAAGGGCTTGTGAAAGACCTCCACAGATCATTTGGGTATAAACAGATAGTATCTTTGTACCTAGTGGTTGCTTACGTATAAAAACGAGATCACAAGCTTTTAGACTTTGGCCTTTCTGGCAGCAACTGCAAAAAGCTCAGGAAGTTAATCTCATTTTCTGACTGGGATAGAGAGTTGAAGGTTAAGGAGATTAGCTGCAATGTATATTCCCAGGAAGAACTACTGACAGCCCTAGTAGAAGCTGAAAAAAAGAAGGGTTTACATCTAAGGTGGAGAAAAAATAGAAGAAAGGCAAGGCAAAAAAAAAAAAAAAAAAAAAAAA
>VYZT01039069.1:27545-65795 GCA_013400735.1 Pomatostomus ruficeps
AAAGGAAAGGAAAGGAAAGGAAAGGAAAGGAAAGGAAAGGAAAGGAAAGGAAAGGAAAGGAAAGGAAAGGAAAGGAACAAGAAAATAAGGAAAAGAGAAAAGAGAATAGAGAAGAAAGGGAAAAGAGATGATAAATTAAAACATGAGAAATTGTAAGAGAAGAAATAAAAGTGGGAAGTGATAGAATGGGAAGGAAGGAAGGGAATGGCCTTGGTATACTGAGAAAAATCTGTCATATACATGTGGCTGCAGTTGATCCTTGTGGCTGCAGTTGATCCTTGTGGTAGCTTGAATAATGATACAAAGCTTTAAAGGTGTCATGAACGATCCCAGCCATGAAGAGGCAGAGAGCGCTCGCAGTGACCTGGGTTAGCCCAGTGCAGCAATTTCCGTGGGGCTGCAGGAAGGCCTCGGGCACTGCATGGTTTGTCACTGGAGTGTGCCTGGCGGCTGCCAAGCAGAAGGGTAAAAAGACACAGGGGACAGACACACGGACAGACCATCAAGCACAGCTGCTTCTGCAGCCTGGGCAGGGAGGAACCCAGGGATGTCCAGCTGTAAACGAAGCTCTCTAAATCTTGGGAAATGTGCTCAAGTTACCTAGGCAGTTATTCCAAATCAGTTCCCTGATCTGGAGGTATGTGCTGACTGCTTTCTTGGTTAAAGAACTTCTCGAGAAGGGTGGGCAAGGGACTTTGCTCTTTCGAAAGCAGAAGGTAACACTGTGTTCTTTTCCATATTCCTCACACTGCAAAATTTCAAATGAAGGGCTGATCCCATGCCAAGTGGAGCACATGGAATTACTTCCTTTGCCTTTGATACATTCTGGCTCAGCATTTAATTAATAGTCCTGATTTTATAAAGTTTTTGGTTTTGAACTTTTCACTCCACCTTTCCCAGATAGAAAGATGGGACCCACACTTACCTCATTAATTTCAGATGGTTTGTTTCTGCTTTCAAGGTATGCGTGTGGAGCCCTCTGAACTTCCTGGACACAAATGAACATTAAATCTGCCTACACTTAAAAGTAGGTCTCAATCATGCCAAACTTTTTGAAAGTGACTTTCAATCTGATTGTATTTGTAACGCTCATATGCATTCCAGGAAATACTGACATATTTGAACTCCAGAAGAGCAGATAGCAATGAAAAGTGTATTGAAATCTTGCACATTCAAATACAGGAGAAATTTAAAACTGCTGAAGACATGCTAAGCCTGTCATTTGAGCCTTGCTGATTAGTTACTGAAACTAGCCGCCCAGAACAAAACAAAACAAAAAGTCCATTTGATTTCAGCAAATACCCAGTTTTGCAATCTGCACTCAAAGTGAAAAATGAAGAGAAATTAAGTGACCTACACAGTCACGTCAAACCATACAGTTTAAATGTCCAGCTTCCATGGAAGTCAGGGTGGAAGTGCAACAGCTTCCAAAGAAATAAAAATCAGGATCTCAGGGTGTTGTTCAGATTTAATGTCAGTAATTTACCTTTAATTAAGCCTGCCATGCACAAATCTTAAGTTTTACCATTTAAAGTCCTGAAGAGACTGAAAGTATGCGAAAATATATTTGGGCTCAAAAGATACTTATTTTAGACACCACCATCTGAAAAATATCCTTGCTTTTCCATCTCCAGACTACACTGCCAATGCAAAGGGGATTTGCTCAGGAAGAGCAGCTGGCTGTGGGTGCAGCAGCAGTGGACTTGCAGTTTGACCCCTTGAAAAGCAGCCCCAAAGCAGAGCATTGAGGCACAGGTGAGGGTATCAGTGGTGTCCTCCCCTCTCCGCAAGAAGGGCAGCGGTGGGCACTCCGGGGGAGTGGCACACAGCAGGATGTGTTGGGAGCCAGCTGGGGTCACAGGGCTCACCCCTGGTGAAAAGCAGATCTACACGGAGGATTCAGGGCGGGCCTCGGGTGGAGGCAAAACAATTTGGAGGAGCCAATGGGGGGAGACCTTGTAGGGTATTTGAAAACCGAAATTTGGGGTTGGCCCTCTCTTGGGAAGGAGATGACTGCTGCAGCCAAGATGAGAGCCGGGCAGGGATGAAGGACGGCTGTGGAGCAAGGTAGGTCCTACTGGCTGTTCGCTGTGTCATTTGGGTCACTCTGTCATGCCCAGTTTGGGAGTGCCTGCCTCTGGGAAAGCCAGCGGAACTGCCAGAGCATCAACAGCACTGCAGGGCTGGAAGTGTGAAAAGACAAGGGTGCAATGACAGGTCTCACCTGACGCTAATGCTCAGAAATTGATGGCAGTTAATCTGAGGGCATGGAAGGGCATCCCCTGAGCTCTCTGCTGGCTGACTTCACCCAGGATTGCTCTTTATTACACTTCCTCCTCCTGTTCTCTGGTTCAGCCGGTTGCAATGTCTCTGGGCAAGGACTGCCCTTTCACAGGCGTTCCTGTGTGTTTCATCAGAATAATGAGGTACTGATTTCACTTGGATGTTACAGTGATATGAATAACCAGTCTTTTCTCATAGCTATGAATTCTGAGGAAAGTAGCTGTCTTTCTTGTTGTGCTTTTGGAATTTGTCACCAAGAAAGTATCTGATTTCTTCTATCACTATGGGTTTGGGCTACACTCAAAAGGCCTGGATTTTAGTTTTTGGTTTTATTATTTTTTTTTTTTGCCTTTGTTCCTATTTCAGATCATCAACTCTTAAAACCGCCTTACACTTATCCCTTAGATTTCAGCTGTTTCCCCCACCCCATGAATGTTTTCAGTTGTCAAAAGAAGAAATGTGATAATTTGGAAGGTTCACAGAAAGCATGTTTTGTGATTATTGTTCTTGTGATCTGTCCAATGTAAACTGCTTTATAAAAGCTCTGTTCCAGCCACTCTAATTCACTTTTGCAGAATACTGGATTTGAAGTTGGCTAAAGAGTAGGGCTTTTCTTTTAATGGGTACTCTGAGAGGAATGCAGCTTAACTGTTTGGTTTCTGTTCTGGCTTTTACCTCTGCCTTGTGGTGCTTGGAGGGAGTCCTATGTGGTTAACTTAAAACTAACCTTCCTTTGGCACCTTTTTATTGTTGAGAAAGAGCAAAGATGCCCCTTCCAGTGCTTTGAGTGTTGTGGTAGGGCAGTTTGAGGGTGCCCTATCGAAGTCGAGTTCCTCATCCCTAGTGCGGTCTGAAACAGTGACAAAGAATTGCGTGGCCTCCAGCTGCTGCAGCGGGGGAACAACTGCCTCTGCAGGCGTGAGAGGGAGATCCCCGCAGAGCCTCTGCGCGCAGTTGTGTTGCAAACCCCTGGAAGCACTGGTGGTACCTGGGAGCACAGTCCCAAGAGGAGAGCTCGAACCACACAGCTCAGCTTTCTGTGGGTGGAGTGACACCAGTCCACACCAGCTGGGAACACAGCCCGGTTTCACGTTCCGGCTCACTTCAGAGCCCTTACACTCAGTGTTTACAAGGTTGCTGATGCTTGCAAAGGCAAGGCTAGGTTCCCACAGCTGATTTTTTCTCACTGATCCTGGAGAATTGCTGAACAATCTCTGGGGTGTATGCCAACTTGATAGGAAAGAATTGCCCTGACTCTTTCTTTTTGTTTGCTCTGTTGCTGCGGCCCCCTGGCAGTAATCATTCCAGGAATTAACTTTTCTAAAATAACAGGACATTTGTTTTCTCTAATCCCCTAACTTCTTTAACTCTTGCCAAATCAGAGCAGAGGTGGTGGGGAACTTAACTAAGTCCAGCTCTTCAAACTGATCACTCCAGTGGCTGGACTTGTGCTTTCCATTTTCTCCAGGTGGAAACTGCGAGATCACGCTCACTGGGCACTTCCACCGTGCGGGAGGAACCAGGCCCACATGGTACTGATGGGAGTGTGCAGCAGGGCACTTCTGTGCAGACAAATGATGACTAGAGGGCTGTAACTCAGAGTTTGGTACCTGTTGTGGCAGCACTCACCGCTAGACAGTGATGTCCTGTCTTTCAATGCTGCTTCTCAGGTGTTGAAGGATGTAAATTAACCTCCTGGTGAAACACAGCCAAAGACACGTTGTTTAAGAGCACTTTTAGTCCCAAATGCAGTGGAGCTGTGGAGTGTGGTCTCAGCCACCATTTTTCCCACTCTGGTGTCGTTGCTGGACAAGGATCCGTCACCGACGCTGATTTAACAGCAGCGCCAGGGTGAAGCAGTGCTGTTGCTCTTACTAAAGGACATACATTTCTGCTTTGAAAACACATTCCTGGAAGATATCTAAAGAGAAGCTGCTGTAACCTGTAGTGAACTTAAATCATGGCACTTCACTCTCCTGAGTGTGATGGAGATTGCAGAAGTTTTCCTCCAAAGGAGCGGTGGTTTTGTTTGGTTGCGTGGCAGCTAGCAGCAGGGTAACAAAGCAATCAAACGTTGAAAACCTTTCTGATTCAGTTCAGTTTCTTGTTACTCTCTCTGATGCATCTGTTAACCTTCAGAAAGCTACGTGGGTGTTTAGAAGAATAAGGTGCTCTACATTAAACACATTCTTTATCTGCCTCAGATAAAGAATGGATTTTGGCAAGAGTTACAGAGGCAGGAAAAAAAATTACATGCTAAAATAAGGGGTTGGTGTTTCCTGACCTTTCTTTGTAAAAAGCAGGAGAAAGAGTCAGGGGTTTTGTGTTCATTTTTTTGCTTTTCTTTGGGGTTTTTCTAATACTATTCAAAACATGTGATGTAGTTGCCTTTTCAATTTTTTTTTTTTAAGAAAATCAGCTAATGCTTGAAGAAACTAAATTTGTATTTGTGGATTCTGGTGACACAAAACATTCCTTAAACTTAATGTCTTGTGGAAAAATCAAGCATTATCTTTTAAAACCACTTCTTAACATGCTATTTCTCTTCTTTCTCTTGTTTTGACTTAGAAATTGGATATAGATTTGAATTATGTGACTTGATTCATTTTTTTCTTTTTTTTCCGTGTCATAGACTGTTAAAACTTTTTGGTGCATACAATTAGTGTAGTTCTTCAAGGTGAATAGTGGACTCTTGCTGACTTGAGAATTCTGGAGCTCAGGTTGATATGTAAGCTCTCTTCATTGATTGTATAATACTATAAGAGTAATTAACCCTCGATTTTTTACTTCCACATGTGGATTCCATATGTCCATTAATTCTAACCCATTCTTTTTCATGGTGTGTGATACATCAGGTATTCCTTTTATGTAGTGCAGGCTTTAGTATTTCCATCAGTACAAGGCTCTGGTCGAAGTTCTGCTCCTGTGTTGCAGATAACCGGGCCTCACAGCTCTGTTTGGGACTCAAATCTATTTCATGTTACTCTGCATTTAACTAACGAGTCTCTGTTGCACTGAAGCATTCAGAGTATCAAGTCAATTTGTGATATCTTGTGCCATTGGTGTCCTTGGTGGGATATTGTTGACACCAAAGGTCACTTTTGTGGAGCGAGTGACTTCCATGCTCTGATTCTCTGGGCTACAGAATGTAAGAGGAAGGTGTGGGGTATATCTGGACAGCAGGTACCTGACCTAGAAGGGCTGGATAAATCAACAGCTTTTTGTTTGAATGCAGGGATGAGGCATTTTTGCCAATAAAAAGCCATTAGGTGAAAACTTGGAGTGCTTAAAGGGTAAGTTATGTTCTTGCTGTGAATGCATAAAACCCTTCTGAATGACTGAATTAACACGAGTGCTATTGCTCTTCTAATTTAATTAAGTGGCACTTAAACATCATTGGTACTTGACATTTAGGTCCCAGTTTGTAGCAGCATCTGCTGTTAGGTTTGGGAATCTCAGAAGTTTTGAGTAGCTTATGGCCTGATTTTTATGCATATCTTCAAATAAAAACATATATAAAAGTGCACATGTGCACACATAGAGAATATATATTTTATATATATGTGTTGGTTTTTTATATATCCATATTCTTAGATACTTATTTCTGTATGTGTAAATATCAGCCTTACCCTAACTGGCCATGCAGAATTACCAGTTGCTTTTAGGAAAACGGGGATCTGGGTGTTTGGCCCCGTTGCTCCCTGCCCATGGGCGCTGGAGAAGCCCCTGTGAGCCGGCCCCGCCGCTGCTCGCTCTGTCTCCGTTTATGCCAGGTATGTAAGCACAGGCCTTGTGCTGAGCGTGTTTGAGAGATCTTGTTGCTTACAGCGGGAGTGCTCCCACAGCTTATAGCTCGGCGAGTGTTTACATACCTGGCCTGCTCTGGTCCTATATAAAGATCTGTCTCCTTTCCCCTGCAAAGCCTTTTCTGTCTGCTGCTTTGAAATTTCCCATGCTTCGCGCTCTCCCCTGGCTGCAGGGAGGCTGCCCAGATCCTTACTAGGAGAAGTCCTTGTGGCGGAGGTTTGAGGGTGCAGCTCGCAGTTGAAACAACAACCCAGTAAATAAGCACATGCTGGTAATGAGCTTCATATCACCGGAGAGGCTTTTGCTACTGTCAAGTCTGTCAGGGTTCCCCGAACCTCTTTTTTGGGTTTGTCCCTTATTTCCCTGCTGTCCCAGAGAACAGCCTAACACATGGATCTGTTCCAGCACCTGAGTATTCTGTGATTAAATAATCACAGTAACTACATACTAAAAAAAGAAGAAATAGCCTTTGTGTGCATCGCTGTGGTTCACAGAGAAGGCTGAATGTTGGAGCCATGTGTATAAACACCTCTGCTTGCAAGGGACATTCATATATGTGAATATGAATATGTATATCTAGGATATATATAAAACGAATGTACACACACAAAGATATCATCCTTTCAAACAGGCTTTCTTTCCAGAAGCTATAATAACAGGAAGACCATGGAAAGAAATAACTTGCTTTTTGTTCCAGGGTGTGAATGCTTTTCCATTGGTGAAAAACAAGCCTGGCCTTCAGTGAGTTATTCCTTCACTTGTGCTGTTTGCTTCATGATTACATTGTTGCTCTATAGAAGGAAAAATAACCTGTGAAAAGAGTCTTTGCTGGGCTCAAAAGATTTATGCTCTGCTTTGTTGATGTTTTGCACTAGCACTTATGTCAGTCCTGCTCTTAAACTGTGGTAATGATCCTTTGATACATTTTAAAGTGACTTTTCCTAGCTCAGACTTTAAAAAAAAAAAAAAGAAGTACATATGTAATAGCTGTACAGGCTTAAGAAAAGTGCCTTGCTGTTTATGTGCTGTAACAGAACATGCAGTCAGTGTTTACTTTCTATCAAGCAAATTCGGTGTGCAATAGACTTTTATGAAGCCAAGCCTGATTTTAATGGCTGCGTCCATGACGAAGGCCCTGATTCTGCTGAGCAGCCAGGCAGGTGCTTGTCAGAGCACTGAAATGCCCAGGGCTTGCACTCAGTCGTTTTACGTCCCAGCATTAATGGCATGTGGAAGTGGCAGGCATATCCTCATTTCCAGAGCTCCCCTTGAAATACAATGTTGGGAATATATCTGTCCTGGAAATGTCAGCGATAGTGGCTTCAAGCAGGGGTGTGATGGGAAGAAGATCCTGAGGAAAATGCCAGGTGAGACCACGCATCCACCATGGCCTTCCAGAGTGCCATGATTACTGTTAAACATGTTTAGAGCTTTATCTTGTGCTTAATTAATGTTCATGTGGCGTTGTATTTTCTAAACCCGAAGTGTAACCCACTGAGAATAGTGGATTCAGTAGCATGGGATTTTCTGAAAGGATTTGTATCACTGCAGCTATGTCAGCTGCCCTGGTGGAGAGTTTTCCCTTCTGCTGTACACAGTAACTGGTCTGTGCTGGGAATTGAACTGTCTCTCAATAGGTTGGTGAAATTACACTGGGTTCATGGTTAAAGGAATATCCATTGGCATTCCTTTAGAGCAATTCTTATGCTTGCCATGGAAGACTGGCAGGCTGGATTTCGTGGTGGGAGATTGCTGTGGAGGAGCCATCTTTGAAATGTTCCCAGCATAGAGGTGCAACTCGGCTTCACTGGGACCTAAAGCTTTGGAAGGAGCCTGGGGCTGTGTGTGGGTAGGGCTGACAGACAAGTGCAGGTGGACATCGCATCAGTGAACATGTAGTGACAGCTTCAATCTCTTCCAAGGGATGACACCAATCCTGCCGGCAGACAGCTACACCAGCATCTAACAGGACAGCGCTAAAAAAACCACACTGCAGCTACACTACAGGTATCCTATATGACCTTGAGCAAGCTTAAGTCACTCCCTGATTTGGGTCTGTGTTACTAGAAGCAAGAAAAATACCTCCTGTATCTCCTGTGTTTATATGGTGAGTGATTCGGGATGGAACACTCTCACTATACCACTGCGCAGCACATAACACAGGGGAGTTTTAAGCAACTAATATAAATAAGAGAAGTTCTTCTTCCAGCTCAAGGGATAACAAAACCTTTAGAAATCTAGCTTGTTTAAATGAAGATAAACAGATTTGATTTGGTATGATAACTATTGGTGTGGCAACTATCTGTCACTACTGCTGCAAAGCAGAGTCTTTTATCTGTGTGGAAAAACATAAAAATAAAGGGTTATTAAGAATATTATTCAAGCCTTAGCCTGGTTTTTGGGTATATTTCTTTTAAACCACCAACCATACCCGTTGACCTGCTATTCAACCCTCTTGCCCCTTGCAAGACAAAGAACACGAGGAAGTTGAGCCCACTTACAGTAAATTGGACATCCCAAGAATCCCTGGTGCCTCCCTTCCCTTCCTGCTTTAGGCTTGTTCTATTGAGAAAAGGAACACCAATATTGTTTTATGAACTGTTATCAGACATGTACACTTTAAAGGCATGGTCAATTTTTACTGAGCTTGTATTTATCATCTGAGCACATTTAGGTTCTTTATCGTAATGCCTTTTAAAACAAAATACGTCCTCATAGCAAAACACAACTTAGAAGCTTTCAATAGAAGAACCGATTATGGTAGAATGGTTTGCGTTGGAAGGGACCTTTAAAGGTCACCTAGTCCAACCCTCTCACAATGAGCAAAGACATCCTTGACTTGATGAGGTTGCTCTGTCCAACCTGACCTTTGGTGTTTCCAGGGACGAGGTATCTACCACCTCTCTGGGCAACCTGTCCTAGTTTTTCATCATTATAAAAAATTTCTTTAATAGATCTCATCTGAATCTCCCCTAGTTTAATCTAAAACAATTGTCCCTTGTCACTGTAATTGTTCCTTGTCTCTTTGGAGCATGCCCTAATAAAAGGTCAGTCCCCATCTTTCTTAAAATCCTTCAAGTACTGAAAGGCTGCAGTTAAGTCTCCTGAGGCCTTCTCTGCTCCAGGCTGAACAACCACAACTCTCTCAGCCTTTCCTTGCAGGAGAGGTGCTCCAGCCCTCTGATCATCCTCACTGGGGAGAGGTGAATGAGGTCGGCTGTCTTTCCTGTGCTGAGGACCGCAGAGCTGGATGCAGCACTTCAGGTGGCATCTCCTCAGAGCAGAGCAGAACGGCAGATTCACCTCCTCACCCTGCTTTTGACGTAGCTCAGGACGTGGCTGCATTTCTGAGCTGCAAGCCCATGTTGCCAGGTCTCTTACAGTTTTCTTCCACCAGCACCCTCAAGGCCTTCTCCTCAGAACTGCTCTCAATCTTTTTATCCCCCAGCCTACATTGATGCCATTGCCCTGACCCACGTTCAGGACCTTGCTTTGGGCCTCATGGAACACTGAAATTCCCATGATCCCATTTCTTGGAGCTTTTCCAGGGTGTCCTGAGTGACATCCTGTCCCTCAGCTGTGCCAATTGCACCACTGAGCTTGGTGTCATCATTTCAGAGGAGAAGCTTTACCCAGCAATTGGCCATAATTTCAAATAGCCATAATACAATGTACCTAACAGGACCTGGATTCAGATTCTGCTCTACTCAGTGGAGATGCCCATAAACTGAGTGGTGGATGATGCAGTTGAAAGCATTTCTAGGAAATTTTGCTCTTGTTAGTGCTGCTTAACCAATTAGAACCCTGGTACTGCAAAAACGCCACACTTCGTGGCAGTGATCTGTGCCATAACTGTCATTTCTGAGTTGCAATTGTGCTTTGGTAGAGGAGGAGGAAGTTGGGAAAGCTGTTTGGTGAGTCACAACAAGATCGAATGGAACAAGTCCCAGCGTTCAGTTTGGCTCAAAATCTGAACCTTCTTCGGTAATCACATTAAAATACTTCAGTGGCATTTTTCTCTCTCAACAAAAAATCTATAAAACTTGCATGAATATCGGTAGCAACTGCTTAGAGTGATTTAGAATCAGGACTTTTTGGCTTTTTGGTGTTTGTTGTTGTTGTTATTTGGCATGGTGTTTTTTTATTGTTTTATTTGTTTGTTTTTGAGGGGAGGATGTTGTCTCCCCACGATGAGAAGGAGAAGTTGAAGGACATCATAAATCTCACACAGGCCTTTTACTTTCACTGTTTAATTCAGGAAGGGTAAAGCATATATCCTCAGACACCTGACAATAAAAGAGCCTAAAATGGATGGATAATCCTTTATTTTATTGACTCTAAGGAGATAAAAAAGTAAATATCTATTTTTCCCAGATGGAAATTTATACTTCACGCCATGATGGTAGGCATGTTGAAGGTTTTTTTCCATAAGGTTTTTTGTTTTCAGGAATAAAGACTCTGCAAGACATTCTCAGACTTTTTTAATGTGTTCAAGAGGGATGAATGAAAAAAGAGAAACCAATATATAAATTTTAAATTCTTGCATCTCACGTCTTTCATCTTTTGTCAGGATTTTGTGGAAATTTCTTGTTTTGGAATGTTGAGTTTTTCTGAATTTTATGAATTTTTTTTAGAGGTGCTTTGCAAGGGAACTTAGATTTGAAGGTATCTTTGAAATATCCATTCCTTCAGCATTTCTGGAGTGTCTCAACTTTCAGTGTTGATGACTGTCAAGTATTTATGTTGTGTAAGAGAGCATCTCTAAAGAAATGCTGCTGGGATGATATAAAGAGAAATTCATGTGACTCAACTAACCTTTCCCCAAATTTACTGAAATTTCCCCAGATTTACTGAAACCAATAAAACAAGCAAGCAAAGCAACAAAAACTCAAACCCTGACACAACACCCATACCAACCCTCCAGAAAGCTACAGGGCACTTTAAATAAAAAGGAGAATGTTTAAGTTTCATGTGCTGACTGTTCCTGGGAGAAGTTCTTATAGTGAAGTTCCTCTGTGGCTCAAGATTATGAGTTCTGATTTCATCCAAATCTGGGATGTTCACCTTCTTATTTTACTGAAAAGTAAGAGTGGAAACCCACCACATTTTTATTTTATTTAGTAACAGAATAAATATTCTCAGAACAAGTAAGGAAGTTGAGTTATTTGACCTGAAAGGACCCAAACAGGATTTTGTAAATAAAGGTGTCCTTTTCTATCACTTCAAACTATTGGCCATTAAAATTAATTGTAAGATTTCTGTTCACTACCAATTAAAAAATACCTGTAGATGAACAGTTGTATGGAATCACCAAAAGCATATAATGTATCAAACAGTAAAATTTAGTGTGCGGGTTGCATTTACAGGGTGGGGAAGCTGGCTGCTACCCTCAGCATCAGTTCTGCGTGCTGTGAGTTTTGTTATGAGAGCTACCAGAATAATATTTTCATTAATATTTTGTTGTTGCTGTTCTGTTGGTCACTGCTCTCTTGCGTGCTGTGTATTCATAGGACTTGGGCCACCTTCTGGTGCTGTGGAAGTGTAAAATTCCTAAAAATGTTGCGCTGCACTTACCACCCTAATCGAATGGATGGGTGAATCTAAGACCTAAACTTCAAGATGAACTATATCTGACATATATTGTTGGTGATTCGGTGATGCAGCAGCAAATTCTGTATTTCTTGTGTAATGGCTTCGAGTGTACTTTTTTTCTAAGGATAAAATTGAAAAGGTTAAATATTTGCACTACTCATTGAGTAAAATATTAAAAGGACGTTGTAACTGAAAGTTAGATTTGCACTTCAAAGAAGTCCAAGTGTGTGAAGCTAGCAGCGAGACAACCAAGGCCCAAATGATGTTTTTACTTCTACCTTAACCTGATATATTAATTTTTGTGCCACTATAAGAGATATAAATATCTGTTCTGCAGGCCACTGATGGTTTTGTGGTATTGCAATTTTGGCAATGTGAGCAAGCGAGTGGGAATCTATGGGGTTTGGCTTATTAAAATGTGCGAATGCTTTCTAAATCTTCAGGACAAAAAGATGTGTTACACTTTGAGGAAGTGGTGTGGATATGTGAGTGAGGATGGTGGGATGCTTGCATGGGAAATTCAGTGGGAAGGACAAGGAAGGGTTTTTGACTTGTAAACCCGATCTAGCTCCAGCTGGTAGGATGGTATCACCTTTTTTGGGTAATGTGAGGATTGCACCCTTTAGGAAAAGCATAGGAAGGTGCTTCAGTACTTCTATAGCTCTTTCTCTTAAATCTGTGCCTAGCAAAAAGCAAGGATAATGGTGGCTGGGCATGATTCTGCACATCTACAGAAAACTCAGAGCAGAAATGTGGCAGAAGCCACAGCTGCTCTCAGGGCAGGCATCAAAGCAATATATGTGAGTTGAAATAGAAAATGGACCACAGGTGGTTAGATCACATCAAGTAATGCTGATAACTGTTAACTTACAGCGCCTTACTACTGCTTGTTGTTGTGTTATCTCATCGACTCTCAGCTGTTTAACTTCTCGACTCTCTTAGCACCGGAGGCTGATTTCATCTTGTTGCCTAATGCACCCCCTGGTGAGCCCCTTAAGAAGCATCCTTGGTTGGCACCACAGGGATAACAACAGTAAGAAGAAACATCTTGAGGATGCTATTAATACATTTGTATTCTTAAAATACGTTCTGTAAAGGTTAGTGGCTGAGGATTCTTGAAGAAATACTTACTGAGGCTAAATGCTCATCGGAGCTGAAGCATGTGGGCAGCTGCACTTACTTTGTCACCAGGAGATTGCCTCTTTGGGCCCTGGCTTCAGGACTGCTTCTGGAGAGGGGAAAGAGAAAATTAAGAGCAAGACAAAAAGCTTCAGGGCCTTGCGGAGCAGTGGGGTGCAGAGAAGAGAGAGGGGTGCACCCATCAGTAACGCTGATTTATCCTGCTGCTGTAGCACTGTGTGTGTGCACACGTTACCTGCTGCTCCGCTCCTGCTGTGTCACAGCTGGGAGAGCAGCACAGGCAGCACGCTGCCCACTGCTCGGGGATCTCTGTGCCATTTGACCGGTTTTTATTTTGGCACAGAGTGGCTGAGAGTGGAAGAGAACGGCTGCAGCTCAGCTGTGGTTTGAAGGGAAACGTGCTGGAAGGGTGGGCAGCACTAGTGCAGCCTTGGGAATGTTGGTGTGACAGCAAAAGGTTCAGCAGCCTCCAGCACATCCGTGGTGCTCTGCTGTGCAGGGGCAGCCCTGGCAGGAGGAGACAGTGGCCTGAACCATTCCTGGCTAAATCTGTGTATGGGGATGGATACATCAAGACCGATATCTGCAGGCAACTTCATATTTCTCTGGTTTCAAAATAAAAGCAGATGCCTGGACAGAGAGCCTCTTCCAGTTAGGCCTGGGGGAGGCTGCAGGAGGAGAAAAGATCAAACTTGGTGGAGCATCTCACTTTCTTGTTTCTTAATCCTTTCTTAAATCTTAATCTTTCAACATCCACCTTAAAAATGAGATGTTGCACACATGCCAGCAAAAATTCCCTCTTCAACCTATTAGGAAATTGGAGTGCTGAGGATTGGCAAGGCCACCTTAACTTCATGCTTACGTAGCTGTGCTACTGCTGTGTGTGGCTGAGTTTTGGGCTAGAACTGCATGGTTCACTCTGTCCATCCTATTCTAGGGAGTGACATGATGATGGTGTGACAGAGGTGAAACTTCAGAGCAGTCAAATATGTCAGGCAAGGCACTGGTACCGTTATACAGGACACTGGAAAGCATGTTTTGAAATGTTGCATATTTACTTTAAAATAACTGTGTTAAAGGTGAAATAAAACTAGAACATATGGAAAGTCTAGTGTGGATATTAAAAGATTGAAAAGCCTATCTTATGGGAAGGAACCAGAAGAGATTGGCTTGTTTAGTTTAGCAAAATAGAGTTGAGAGACTATTTGACAGCACTCTATAAATACATGCAGGGCTAAATGCCAGAGAGGGGAAAAAGCTATTTAAACCCAAGAGCAATATTTGCATAAGAACAAGTGGGCATAAACCTGGCCCTGAGCAGGATTAAAATGGAAATCAGATGATTTCTACCCCTCAGTATAGTGAGGTCATAAAACTGCCTCCCAGTAGGAGCAAGAAGGGCACGCAGCACTTTCTGTGCACAAAGAGAGGGACTGTGTGCTGCAGTGCCCACAGTGACCCAGCCTTCGTGGCTACCCAGTTTCATTCTGGACCTGTGTTCCTAAACACTTGCACTGGTACAGCAGGGACAGACATGTCCTGCCACTGGTGCTCATCCCCTGACATGAGGAGAACCTTCTCCTGCTGAAAATGGAGCACTGGTGATCAATTATAGCTGTATTTATAGTGTGCTTTCATAGGCTTGGGAAGCTTCCTGCACCTCTTGCACCTGGGCTTGTAACTCTGTTGATGCCAAAAGGCCAATTGATATGTTAGGAGGTTTCATATCAATAAGATTCCTCCTGCAAGAAAGGGATGCAGGATTAGGCTTTTAATTGTGTAATCAATAAGATTCCTCCTTCAAGAAAGGGATGCAGGATTAGGCTTTTAATTGTGTTATCAATAAGATTCCTCCTGCAAGACAGGGATGCAGGATTAGGCTTTTAATTGTGGAATGCCAATGAGGAAAAGTAGCTTCCCTGACTGAAAATGGCAGAAATATCTCAAAAGTAACAGTACAGAAAAGAAGGTTTTTTGGTTTTTTATAACTAAAATGACTTTTTTTATTGTTGCTAAAAAATCTTACGCCCTTTAAAGCTGATGCTCATGATTAAACATTTCTTTCTATGCTGCAGTTATGCTAACACTGTAGTACACACTTAACAGATAAAGAAACCAGAGCACAGAGGATTTTGGGTTTTGGAGGTTGGCACGATGATGTCAAGATACCAGGCTTTTGGTCTGCAATTGCAGGGTCTGCCTCTTGCACCGTTCATCCTCTTCAATGACAGCACCCATGAAACTGAACTGTCTTTCTGTTTTTACCCACTGTTTTCTGTCGCTAATTTCATTTGGAATCTTTGGCTTCTGAGCTGAAATTTTCCAGGCTTATTCCTTTATTTGTCAGTGATATTTTAAGCACTTCTCTTTTTCCTGAAACTCAAAAAAGTAAATGCCTACAAACTTGGTGGTGGACCTTTCTATTGCAGAAAGAGCTGAGGAGGAAAAGCTGAAGCAGGCACAGAAATAGCCTCCTGGGAAGCAGATTGACACGTAGTACTTTGGGAGCTTTGATTTGAGGCAGATGTAACTCGCTGAAATTTGTACTCTGTGCACAAAGGTACTTTCTGTACCGAGAGTTAATCTGGCAAAATGCATAGCTAAAGACAACCTTCAAGAAGATTGCAGTGGTACTCAGGCAGTGGCGTGTCGATTATAGTAATTTTCCCTGGGTTTTGATGGCTTTTCCTTGCACATCATATATTCCTTCGATGCAGGATAGGGAATGTGTCTTGTCTTCGCGTTATCCGTGGTGTTCCACTGCGCTGTGCCATCGATGGACCTCAGTAAGGAAAAGGTGCAACATTTCTGCTGGAGAACATTGCCTTGACAGAGTGAAAAAAAACCCCATTTCTGGTACTGACCTTCATCATTAACCTTGCTTTTCATGCATTTCCCCCACAGCATGGTGTTAAGTAAAAGGGAAGCTGGAGCCAAATATTGTGCTCTTGATTGCTCCTTAGGAGTGTGCGATGAAGGCTTTTCTATGGTATATAAGGTTTTCCCCAAAAATTAGTTTTGGAAAGTTTTAAGAATTTCACATATTGGGCTGAATGCCAGTCATGTTTTAATTAAAGAAAGAAAATTGAGTAAGCCTCTTTCAACATGTTTTAAATAAAAAAATGTTACTTGGGAAATGCAGAATTCCTTCGACATTTTTGAAAAATATTTTCTTCTGCTTTGTTTAAAACAAGACTGTTAAAAAAAGAAACAACAAGCAAAACTCTGACAGACCCGGCTGAAATAACCAAAATAGTTTAAAAAGAAAAATAAATCCAAGTAAAATGGAATTACATTTGGGAGGAGAGGTACCAAACTAGTTTGAGAGTTGGTATCGACTTTTTTTTTTTAGTTAAGAAAGCCTATTATTTGTCCAGCACTACTGCTTGATGATTCAGCTTCTATCATTCCGAGCAAGCCATTTTCCTTCTTAAGACTTTAAATGATGTAAAATTACATATATCCATGCATTTACAGTACAGCTGTCACCGTGCTTTCTTGTCAGCATCACACTGTCATTTAGCATATTTGGAGGAGGAAAGGGAGTTTGTTTGTTTGTGATTTCAGCAGAAAAGTATTTTGGCTTATGCATTCTTTCTTTCCAGGAAAGTAAAAAGCCACAGCACATTTAAATTCTTTCTGATGTTTAAAGAATCAAAATGCTGTATCTTGAGAGAGCACAAACATACCTAACTCCCATTTTCCATAGGGGCTGTGTCTGACTCACAGCACCTAAATTCCTACAGGAACCTGACTTCCAAGTGTTTGGTTTTTTTTTTCCTATATAAGAACAGAAAATGAAATGAGATAAATTGCAGATTAGCAGATGGCAAACACTTAGCAGCCTATGTGAAATAATTTTTTTGGTATTAGTCCAGTTCCAGGCGGATGGATGTCCTCATCGCCAAACCTGCCATAACAAATTGCTAAGAAAGCTGAGTACTGACTCATTTACCACCTACTTTGGAGAGTTGTTCCCAAAGTCACAGATAAGACAAATTTTGGAGGGGTAGTCTGGGGATGTCCACAGACATCTTTGTTACCCATGTTTTCCCCTTCTGCAAATACACAGAAGCCGGCAGTCTCTGTGGCTGTCAGTGCAGCACCCCCCACAAGCCTTAAAATTCATCTTAAATAAAAATAAAAAGCTACTATGTAGGCACAACAAAATTTACTATAAACGGGTCTTAAGTACATAATTACATGATAGACCCAAATGGCTCCAAAAGAGTTGCTCCAGGCTATTGTGTAAGCAATACTCCTTTGAGAAATATATAAATACATGTAATTCAGTATATAATACACATGTTAAAAAACTACCTAATTACATATTTTCCCAGGAGAATGAAAAGGCTCCAAAAGAGCTACTCCAGCCTCTCCAGTACACAATGTGTGTTTTATAACCTTTCATGAATCTCTTCCATTCTTTTTCCGTTAGGAGGGGGGGAAAAAAAAGTAAGGAAATTAAATACAAAACACCTACTGTACATTTAATTTAGAGGACAAAATGCAATGTTGAAATAACATTAAGGGTGTGACGCAAACCAAGGAAAGCCAGGAAATTGAGTGTAAAGGCTGTTACTCCATCCTTAACTCACGTCACTTCTATAATGTTTCAGGCCACTGTTCTGTAATGGCAGATTTTAAATTTCATCGCTTAGGCCAGGGTTGTGGCCTATCTGCACTTGGAGGCAATTACGTGGTTTGTACTGCTGGAATACCTGCGTACTCCTCATCTATTGATTTGTCTGCAGCCATGTGCACATAGGTTTTTAGGAGCTTTTTTTTTTTTAACCCATCATCTTTCTTTCCTCGTGCTGGAATTGCTGTGGCGCTTTTGTTTTCCTGAGAATACGTTCGTGTGCACCGACGCGACAAAGGGAGAGGAAGGAATGAGTTCTGCCTTTGGCTGGTGGTGGGAGATCTGTGGCTGCTCTGGGGATCTGTGCTGCTCTGAACCCAGCTTTGGAGGGAATCCTGCTGCTGCCCAGGTTTACAAGCCTCCTTTCCTGGCTGGCTTGTGGATATCCTGGAGAGAGAGAGCACATCTCGAGTGCAATGCTGGCATCCCTGTGGGATGGTGAGAGCCTGCTGTGCCGGCTCGGAGCTGCACGCTGCCTCTGCAAAGAGGGTACTGATGGTCTGATGTGTTCATAGCAACCCGGGTTACTAAGCACATTATTATAAACACCGTTTTCCTTTAGAGCAAAAATATAATTTGTTCCCTCTCTTTTGCACCGTTCCCTGAAAACAAACAGAATAGTACATGCACATTTTATCATCAGAAGGACGTGCTACATGCAAGTATATTTTTGTAGTATTGTATATTAATTTCACTACAGAACCCAATAGAATATGCTGCCATTTGCTTCATCTGTTCTGGATTTGTGAATACTGTTTGTAAAAATCGTACTGTGGGATATCTATGTTTATCCCAAGTGCTGGCCCAGGCGGAACAACAGGATTACAGAAGACAGATCAGTTTTCCATTCTTATTAAAATGTTCAGAGTTGGGGTTTTTTATTATTATTTTTTTTTTATTTTATTAAATAGATATGTTTTCTTCATGGGAGTGAATCCAAAGCCTTTCCAAACAACCTTTTTTAATTTATTTATTTTTCCTCACAAAGAGCGAGATGGTAGCCTCCTGCTATAGATGAGGGGCTTTCACCTGGGTTGCAGGAGACCCAGTGAGTGTTTGATTAGAAAAGCAGAAAAGTTCTCATAGAACTAAGCCAGAGAGTCCTGCCTGAGCACAGACAGGTGTCCAGACCAAGTCCGTGGCATACGAGGTCAGTCAGGGTGTCTGCAGCCTGAAGAGGCAAACATGGCTCAGGCCAGGTGCTGGGTGTCCTCATGCAGGGCTGTTTGGGGAGTCTGTAAGGTCAGCTCCTGATCAAAACCAGCAAGATCTCTGCTTAATCCAAAGCTGCTGTTTGTCCACGTGTTCTTGCTGATTCAGCAAATCAGTACTGTTCCTTGAAAATCTATTTTATTCAAATGCTCCCCATTAGCTCTAAACTTTCCTCAGATTTTTGACACGTGTCAAAAAGAAGCAGTTACAGAAAACTTGATTTTTCAGGCTCATGGGGTTTTTTTAGGAGAGACTTTGGAAAGTTTCTTAGGTATGTTGTTTCCTAGCACATCTGACAGTGGGACTGCCTTTGTGTTCATGAATCCTGTTCCTTTGAAAGGCAAGGAAAGGTGCTTTTAAAAAAAAAAGGAATTTTAGCTCTCAGGGGTCACAAAATTGGATGGGCTGAGAGGAAGCTTCTGTATTATGTAAAACAGAAGGTGAGGTAAAAGAATATAAAATAACACCTACGGAGTGTAGTCTTTAGTGTGGCAATCTGCATCTGGAACTGGATTTAGCAGTGTTTTCCAGCTGAGTGGTGCAGTTGGTCATTAGCAGCCTTTAGAGCTGAAACTGCTTCTGATATATCAACAGACCCAGAGCATTAACTAGTTGATATTTACTTAATAGCTGCACAGATGACAGAGGAAAATGACAGATAATGCCTCTTTCCCCCACTTTCCCCGCTGGATGTGCAGTGTTTGCACATCGGGTGTTTTTGTTTGGTTTGGCAGGAGGCTTTTGGGTTGGAGCAGCACTGGCTTGCTGTCAGCACTGGGACCGCTGGTTTTGTTTGTAGGTACCTGGAAATGTTTGCATCCCGAGCAGGCAGCTGGAGCACAGTGCTGGGGTTGCTGAATGCAGCGAAGCACCCTGGCTGTGTTAGCGGGGAGCTCGCACACTGGAGTGCAAGAGAGAGAGAGAGAAGGAAAGAGCACTGTGGGAAAACACAGCAACCTGGCACAAGCAGCAGGGAAATTGGCATCGGGCACCTGGGTGAATTCCTGGGTGCTGGCCACTCTGCAGTGTTCCCCTGCCTGTGGTCTCCTACCCTGCAATTCCCTCAAATATCAGGTTGTTGTGGTTTTAGTAGAGGGGAGGGGCCATAAAGATGGCTCCTGTGAGAAGTTTCTAGAGTTCTTCACCATTTCCAGCAGAGCCAATCTCTGATGGCTCTGGAGATGATGGACATGCCACTGGCCATGTTTGGGCCAATTAGAAAGGTTAGTTACGCCTCTGTGATGACAGATTTAAGGAAAAAATCAAAACCACGACACAGGTACCAAGCAGCCCCTGGAGCTGCCTCTCGTCTCCTGCTCCTCGTGGCAGGGTGAAAGCATCCAGCGTGGCCTTTCCAGCTCAGGTCTTGCTCTGAGGGTGAAGTTTCCTGGTTTGGCATTGAAATGGAGCAGGCCTCAGGTTCTAAGTACACATCCTTTTCAATCTGGATCTAAGCATTGGATCTTTATTCCCATCCTTATTCCCATCCTTATTCACATTTCATTGCAGCAGCAAGGGAACGGTAAAGTCGAGAACCACCTATAGCACACACGCTGGATGATTTTTTAGCTCTGGGCTTTGCCTGGCTCGAATTTTAACGATAAATGTATGTGCAAGTGCAAACTAGACACTGTGCTGGCATCAGGCAATTTGTAATGAGAGAGGCAGATAGGAATAGAAGTAGAGTGGTTTGAAACTAAAAGGTGAGAGATTTAGATTAGATGTGAGGAAGAAATGCTTTCCTCAGAGGGTGGTGAGGCACTGGAACAGAGAGCCTAGAAAGCTGTGGATGCCCCATCCCTGGAATTGTTCAAGGCCAGACTGAATGGGGCATGGAGCAACCTGATCCAGTGGGAAGTGTCCATGCCAATGGCGAGGCATGTTGGAACCAGACGATCTTTAAGGTCACTTCCAACCCAAACCATTCTATGATTCTACAATTTTATGATAATTAGTGAATTTTACCTTCCTTTCTACAGCAAACAAAATTATTAGGATGCAGCAAAAAAACTTATGAATTAGATTCTGGTTCCAGTTCTGCTTAGAGTGCCCCAAAATACCTCCATTCATTTCTGCCAGCCTCATTATTCTGTCGATAGAATGGCTAAATGAAGCTTTCCTCTGGCTTTCCTGACTTCTTTTAAGAGGCAATAAATGTAAAAGACCATGGTAAGGAAAAAACAATTGGAATTCTGACCCAAAATTCTAACTAGGTGAATAGAAATTTAGTTGTTTAAGAAGACAACATATCCACAAGTTGCTGTGGAGTGAGTTTGTGTCTAAATTTATAGCACACTGGTTAACCTTTGATTCTTGTTAGTGTGCCTACTGGTTTAGTGCAAAAAATTTAAAGTATATTCCTATTCAGTAAAAAGCGCAGACAGCCTTATAGGGCTCTGTAGGACAGATGAATTTAATAAATGAATATGCAGAAACAGCATCTACCTTGCCCTGCTTGAAGCTATTCTGCCTTTTAGGGTTAGACCAGAAACCTCTGACCCCCTGGTTCGTGAGAGAGACCACAGTGCTGTTCATGCAATCAGGAGTGTGGGTGTTGAACACCAGAGTGCTCTTTGCTGCCCTCAGAATAAAGCTCCTCTTTGAAAGACCCTGTTTTCCTTGTAGGGCTGGTAAGCAAATCCAGTGGGACTGTCCTGAAGGAAATGCTGGAGTTTCATTGAACTTGAGGAGATGAATGCTCAGTTGGCAGGGCACTGGCCTTGGACAGGAGTGACAGAGGTTCAGGCTTCCAGATGACCACCTGAGCGGTGGTCCTTGCATTGCTCCAACTACCTCCCTGTGAAATAGGGTTAAAAACATGGGAAATGGATGCATCCGAGGTGTTAGGCCTGTGAGAGGACACGCGAGCACTGCAGAGAAGCTGGAATGCTCTGGGCTGAAAGATGCATGTGAATGTGTTCTTGGAGACAGGATCTGTCCTGAGGAAAGAGAACCAGACCAAGGACATGCAGGAGAGAAGGGTGTCCTGGTGCAGCGCTTGTTGAGGTCAGAGCTGTGACAGACCCACTGCCAGCGCATGCAGTTGTCACCCTGCTAGGGAAGTGAATAAAATGGGTTTCTCCAGATCTTGTTACAGACTGGGAGCTCCTGCTGCCCCTCTTGCCAAATAACTTGCTTCCTTTGAGAGAAAAACCTCATCCATCCCCATGTGACTTGAGTCACTTAGGGAGAACACCACGGAAAGTCACTTCTGCCCATTCACTTGTATGTAAATAGTCATGGCTGCAAAATTGTTACCAAGAGTTATTTGGGAGCAGCAGGTTTCTCTGATGTCTCTGTGTGTTGCAGGCACAAGGGAATATGCTCATTTTCTAAAAATAGGTGCTGTCTGCATTTTTAGGTTTTCATTTTATTTTGCATTTTGCCTTCAAACTGTCTTCACAGTTCTTCAGCATCCCACTTCTTGGCCCATTTTCACATCACTGTTTAGTTAACAGGGCTAGGAGCTGGAGAATTCACTATACAAACTCACCCATTTTTAAGATGCTGGCGAGTAGCTCTAAAAGGTCAGGATACTTAGATTTTTCCTGTCTGATAGTGGTCGAGCTGGGTTGAGCCACCTCTAAAACATCGACTGTGTCCTGTGCAAACATTCCTTTTCTGACAGCCCCTGCAAATGTCCTCTTCCCAACTTTATCTTTTTTCCTGGATTATCACCACCCTCTAATTTTTGTTCCAAGAGCTAGAGATTAAAAAAAGAGAGAAGGGTTACATCCACCTAAGTTGTGTTTGCCCTGTTCCTTCTCATCTGCCATGCCTGGGTCCCTGAAAAGGACTCATCTCCAGGCTCTCCTGCTGTGACCCAGACACATCCTCGCTTGGAACAGGGTAATGGTGCTGCATTTGTGTAGTGGAGCAGCAGCACTTTATTTCAGTTACAGATTGAGTTCTCTCCAGCACAGCGGAATTCATGCAGGTCCTTGAATTCAACTGGTTTTAGCCTTGCTGAATAAATTTTGCTTTGTGAAGTGAGACCACTAATCCTTGCTGTGATAAGAGGAATTTTGGAACCGTCCTACCCTGCACACACTCCTGAGTGAATGTGATTTTGTATACGAGATCATACCAAAACTCAGAAGTCCACCACGAATGTTTACTGTGACTTAATTCCCCATCGGATCTAGTTATGCAATGCCTATTTTTTCATCCCTTAAAAACATTCTTCCTCCTGACTGCATTCCAAGGTAGGTGTGAGATAACTCACTATACCACCATTTAATTTATAACGTTGTCAGTCATTCCGTGAGTCATGACTTTATTACTGCAGGAATGCAACCCACAAACAGATTTCCCCCTCGGTCCCCCACCTCCCAGTTCAGTGTGTTTGGTCCCAAAGAAAGCCTCGGTGCCACACTGCCCGACAGACAATTGCAGACCACGTTTCCACCCAGGGCTTCTCTTGTTGCACTCTCTGCCTGGTGGGTTTTTTGTTTGGGGTTCCCCCCCGCCTCTCCCTCTTGCTTCATCTTCCTTTCCTCTCTTAGGTTCCAGTAGCTTCTCTGGGTATTTTTTTGCATTCTGGTGCTTGCAACCTGACCATGCAGAGGCACCTTGGAATTAAGTGTCTCCTACCTACCTACCCCGATCTGTGTTTTTGCTTTCAACCATTGTTTGTGCAGTAGTCAAAAGAGACAAACGGTGTGAGCACAATCAGAAAGAGCACACTGGAAATTGCTACCTCCTCCTCTCTTCTTCCAGTCAAAAACAACAGTATTTGTAACCAGAGAAAGCCTTATGCAACACACAAGCATCTCAAGTATGGTAAATGACTTCCAGTTTTTCCATGTGTCTAAGTAATTCCTGGTCCCCAACTTCTGATATATTTTGTAATTTTTATTAAAACAATAATTTATTTCTATCCTATTGGTGTCTGGCTGTTTTGTGTGGACAGTGTCTAGCACACTGCAGATCCTTTCTCTATCCTGAAAACTTTGCAGTCGCTTTAAGTATTTAAAAATAAGAACACATGATGAAATTAGAGATGGGATATATGAAAAGTCCCAGAGGGGAAATAAATAGATTTGTTCTATATGTTTCCAAACAGCAGAATTGGGTGGGTTGCTGCGCTGCAACAGGTTTCTGATGTTCAGTGTCTCCTGACTGATTAAAATCTTTCCAAAGGAAGCTCCTCTTCCATTTGGGGTTTTGTGGAGAAAGTACAAATCATGCCGTTGGAGTGGCTTTTTTCAAGGAGTTGGATGAACCTCTCCAGTCTGTCTGGAAGATCTCAAAGCACCTCTGGATGGACAGCCCACTTTACAGGCTAAGATCCCGAGCCAGGTTTTATAAGAATTGACGGGCAATTTTGAAGTCCTTATTTAGGTCCTGAACTGGGGGAAATTGGATTTTGAGAGAAACATGTTATTTAAGCATGGGTTTTGGGATAGGTCTTCTCACCTCCCTGTTTTGAATTTAAAAAACCCAAGCAAACAAGAAGCAACTGCTCCTATTAATTTCTAAAATCGTAGATTTGAATGCTCCTATTCTTAATGAAATTAGGTGTATATTAAAGCAATGTCTGTCTCCTTATTTTTCATCATATTGCCTGAACTTGTCCTTTTTCTGCCTCCCTTTTGTCTAGAGAAGACACCTAGAAAAACTAGTAAGTATAGACTTTTTAAATTTTTTCAACATAAGATAGTTTCTTGGAGACTTTTATTTCCTCATTCAGGTGACTGGATTGCTAGGGCTTCTCTTCTGCTAAAACCTGAATTGGTTTTAAATAAATCCTGATGCTTGACACCAAGGATGTGGTGGGAGTATCACTGGGATTTGTTTCAGGATCGTGCCTGAGATCTGGATTTTACTGCTTGTGATTAACCCTGTTGTTCCACGTGCAGTGCAATCAAGTCATCGATTTGCTGTCATGAACGTGTCTGTCAAAGGTGGGATGTCATGGATGTTATTTAGGATGTAGGAAGGGAAATGGTCATGGGTTGCTGTGGAAAGGCAGGAAAAATAAAAGCATGAGCACCGAGGTATCTGGAGCAGGCACATGGAATCGAAGGAATAAAGGACGTGGGACCTGGGGTTATATTAGAAACATGAGAAGGCTTTCAGCTTATACTCACAAGGAGAACAAAATAGATTACATACAAATGTATAAAAGAAAGCTGCCTGACTGTTGAGAAGTCTCATTTTGCAAGCCATTGACAGTCATTCAAGAAAGAGCTGCTTATGTCCTTATTCTGTCAAAAAATCCTTGAAGCAAAAGTTTGCATGGAGAGTCTGTAGAGCAAAGGAAGAAAAATATTCAGGACCAGGATTTTATGGCCCAAATAGGTGACAGTCGTGGACTCAGCACGCTGCCCCTTTGCTAAGATACTGAAAAGTCAGAGAATTGTCTGCAGCAATATCAGCACGAAGAGTAAAAAACATCACCAAGCCTGCAGATCCTGAAATGAGAAAATGCCAAAAGAAACAGAGATTTTATTTCCTCAGCTGTTATCATGAGATCACAATCCTGTTGAGCAGTAAAGCAATGCTGTTTTTTAAAATGAACCACAATTTAAGTGATCAGAGGCAAGATTTTTTCTGTTTTTTTTATTGTCCTAATTTTTTTTTTTAAGTGACTAGTTGACCCTTGGTGTCAAATCCCCGTTTTGGGGTCTCTGGTGAGATGCACATCCACTGGGTCTGATATTTTTCAGAATGTGTTGAACACTTCCACTCCTTCCACCAAAGCCATACTTCGGGTAGTGTAAAAGCACCAGAAGTTCTACAGGGATTTCTCCTGAAGCTGATATACAAACAGCAGTCTGAGGGCTCCAGCTCTTAAAAGTATAGAGAACCTTAAATGGACGGGCTGGGGTAACTGGGAAGGAAAGAGAGACATCTGTTGAGTTGTTGAAAAGACATATGCTCCCAGCACTTCCTATGTCATGCATTTTGGAAATCTTTTCTCTCTCAGTTTATTGCTAATATTTAATTTAAAACCAAATTTGGATTGTTGACAAAATTATAACTTGTAAACGGACACTTCACTCCCCTCCTCCTTCCCAGTCTCGTCTGGCCAGTGCTTGCTGCTCCCCCACTTCCTCCTCCTGCCGGTCCCAGCTTGTGTAGCCTGGGTTGTGCTGGGGAAAGGGGGACCTCACCCTGGCTTTGGCCTCATGCGAGAGGACAAGGCTGGCAGGAGAGTGGGAAGTGGTGGTTTGCGAGCTGGTAACATCTCGCTCCTCCCGTTCTCCTTCAGGGTTGTAATCACGTTTACGTCGGATGGAAAACGTGACTTTATTTGTGTGTGTGTGTGTGTGTGTTTGTGTATGAACACTTAATGACATTTCAAGGCATCCGACAAAAGCTTAATTCCTTGGATTGGTTTCGTCAAATAATAAAATGACTTGACATAAGTATAATTGAAAGCAGATGTGGAAATATGGACTTTTAGCAGTCATTCTGCATCCTCCCCCCTCCCCCCGCCTTTTTTTCTCTTAACTCTCTGTTCATGCCAGAAATATTTTCATTTTTGTTTCCTACTTCCTATCTGCAGCACAAAGCCTGGGGAGGATGAGTTCTGAGGCAAAGAACCAAAGGGTATTCATTTCGCATTTTAATGTATCCTTGTAAAATTTCCACCTTTTCTGAGTTCATTTTCCATTATGAAGGAAAGTTGCTCTCCCCTCCTCCTGAACTCATCTGCTCGGTTATATAACCATTCCTGTCCACAATGGCTGTTTACTGCTAGTGCTTGAGTCTGAAATTGTAGGTTATGTGTTGGGCCCAGCTAAGCAAGTGGCCTACATGATGTTGTCACCTTCCCCCCAGCTGGACCAAGTGTTGGATGGAAGAAATTGTAAACATGCAGAAATGAAATTGTAAAATTTGCACATGGGCCAAAGGTGGAAGGGTTTCTTCCCCGAGTTTTACATTTTAAAATACAGAGTCTTTATGGCTGCTCCTTAGCCTGAAAAGAACAGGATAAAAGCGTCAGTGGTGAGGACAGAATCATCAAATGGTTTGGGTTGGAAGTGACTTTAAGGACCATCCAGTTCCAGTCCCCTGTGTTGGGACGCCATCCATGAGACCAGGTTGTTCAAACCCACTTCTAACCTGGCATTAAACACTCCCAGGAATGAGGCATCCACAATTTTCTGGGCAACCTCTTCCAGTGCCTCACAGTAAAGAGTTCCTTCCTAATGTCTAATCTAAATTTATCCTCCTTCACCTTAAAGCCATTACCCTTTTCCTATCACTCCTTGCCCGCGTAGAAAAGGTCCCTGTCCACCCTTGCAAGCCCCCTTTGGCTACTGGGAGGCTGCTGTAAGGTCTCCCAAGAGCCTCCTCAACAACAACCCCAACTCTCTCAGCCTGTCAGAAGCAAAAGCATTATGAGTATTATTATCAGAGCAATGGTATTATCTGCTGCTTCAACGTCAGCAGTGGCTTTGTCAGTGGAACAGCTCTTCCCCATGTGTCAAACCAGTGTGAGTGGAAAAATTAAGGGCTTGGAGTGACAACAATGGCAGTTTAAAGGTAACATTGATTTTCTCGAATCTTAAGCCATGCCAGCATCATGGTGTCATTGTTCACACTGTTTTGGGAAGAAATGAGACTTATAAAAACTATTATCATCTTTGATTTTGTCATCTTTTGAAAAAGGGGGTTGTGTGCTTTAGGAGAGTGAGATACTCTGCTCCCATTTCAGTGGGATTCAAGCATAACATCCTGTCAAAATCCCAGCCTGGAGCTTTAACTGAGGCCTTTCAGTATCCACAGGCTTGTGTCTGTCTATCTTCCCTCTGATTTTTGAGCTTTTGATCATTGGGGAAAAAGACAAATATAACCAAGAGGGCTGAAAGTCTCTAAGTTGTTTATGGTGCCATAAGTTACATGCAAATGGGTGAGCAGCTGATGAGAACGCTCAGAGAGAGGCACTGCATTACTTGCAGCACTGATCTAGAGGCTGCCAGCACACACTAAATGTTGCCATCTGAACTTGTCCTAATCCTAGAATCCAAAGTCAGCCCCATGTCCGCCAGAGAGGAGGGTCGATGCTGTCAGCTGCCCATGAGACTGAGATTTGTTGATTCCTTCCTTCAAAGGTGAGGTGACTGGCCTAGGTGTGAAGAGGACTCAAGTCTGCTTTTTGAACTCTGAGTGTTAGTTTTACTTCTTCATCTGCAGCAGGGTGGGCCTGGTTTCCAAGAGCACTGAGACTACAGAGCTCCAGCTGCAGGCACCAGGAGTTATTGTTTCTAGAAAGTCTCCATTAATAAGCTGTGTTAGGAATACAATGCCAAGTTTAAAAGCAGCACGTAGTATCTGAGGTGAGATCCTCACTTGAGTTATGGAAGGTGAAATACACGGGCTGAAGTGCTCAAAAATTAATCTGAGTGCAGGGAAACGTCTGAATGTATTCAGAGTTTAGAAAAGAGAGCTGGGGAAGGATGGTTGGTGAAGCCAGCCAAAAGAGAAACTGCCAGGAATATGTCAGGAGAATAATCTGCCAAAAAGAGTTCAGCAGAGGTGTTAGTCCTGCAGAAAAGTGACACAGAGGAGAGTGTAAGTTAAAGCTTCCTGCTCCTTTAGCGTGCGCTTGCATGCGACAGGCACACCTATCACTCCCAAAACACCCTTCTGTTCCCAGCAGGACTGCAGCATGGGAAGACAATCCAGTATTAGACCAAATACACTGAAAGCATTCTTCTAGGCCACCTTATGCTGCCCTGTGACTCTTAGGGCTCCTCCAGGCTGCTGGCCAACCTGAAATAGGAATGCTGAGGAGACGTCAGAGTTTCTCTGAGTTGGGTTTCTCTGTCTTGAGTTTCCCTAGGTTGGCAGGCATCTTCCTGCAATGCACTGCCCAGCTGGGATGATCAGTTTGTGCCATGGAGGCAGTGTGAGCTCCAGAGAGCTGAACTCCAGAGTGTGCTTGGTAAGAGTAACCCCGCGCTCAGTTTAGAATACTCATTTAAAGAAAGGAGATCTTCTAATGAGTGTTTGTAATAGCTTAGAAGAGGTTATGCTTTATTAAATGATCATTTATTTGTTTTTTAATTAGTAATAGTAATTTGTTCAATGGTAGAAATCAAAATTTCTGAGCAACTGGCTTTATTGCTGCTTATTCAGCTAAGTTTCATGCTATCCTTTTCAATACCAGTAGTGGTAAAGAGACAGATCTCACATTTCTTCAGGATACTGCCACAGGATGCAAGTACTTATAAAGTTAATAGTTATGCTTACCTGTGTAACCACAAAGCATCTTGGGATTGGCCTAGAGAGACAAAAGTTTAAAGCCCGTATCTCCAATTTATCTCCCAAGCATGTCAGTAAAACCATCCACTTGCGAAATTCTGATTGCATGATTCAGCTTGCAGCATTGCAATTTCTTCGCTGTGCACGAACTTATCAGATTGATGTGGACAAACCAGAGGCTTGTGCAGTATTTATGGAAAGTCCATCTGTATGTTTTCTTTATTGCCATATCAAAATGTCAGGAATGCCCATCAGCTTTTCACATGTACACAGTGTTCTAAGGTTTGAAAACATCAGCAGTGGAGGCACGTAGTCCTCAGCTCCATCAGGTTGTTTTGGCTTCTGTAGGCTTCTGGGTAGTGTAGACCTTAGGTAAGTTTTCTTCAGAGCATTTGTTAAACATGTAAAAGTCAAGTATGCGGCTGTTTTCTACTTTGGGCTAGTGTGGTATCCTAGACTAAATGTGTAATGACAAACTGAATTTTGTCATGGGGGTGAAACAATGTTGGCCACAAATATTCTTGGTTCTTTGCTGAAGGTGGTAACTTATGGCTGAGAAGAAATTTAGCCCAGTGTTGAAAGAACCCTGCAAAGTCAAACCTCTCTGGATCAGGACTCAAGGCTAAGGGTGGTTTTACTGGAGTGCCATTGGGGAAAAAAGAAGCCGTGATCTTAAACACTAGGTAGATCTTCATTTTCCTTCTAAATAACATGGAAGTATGATTGTGTCCCAAAACTATTCATACTGACCCTTGCTTCCAACATTTGACCATCAAGTCCTGTAAGCCATCAGTTTTGACCAGACTTTTGAAGGAAGCTTTCAGAACTCCTTACAAGATGCGTTTGTGTTATTTCCATTGGTACCTGCAGGTCTGGAGACTTTCATCCCAGAGCTACTCTTCTCTCCTAATCCTCCCCACACTTCCCTTATTCAGGCCTTTCCATCTCCGTTACACCACTAATCATGCTGCCATAGAGAGGTACACACTCATCTACCACTTGTCTCCCTTCCTGTGAAGGCCTTCATTTGTGTCTCTTCCCTTCCACATCCTTCCTCCCATTATCTGGGAAAGTATTTGTTGGGGGACTGCATAATAAGCTCTCTTGGAAAGATGGGATGGAAAGAGATGAGGGAGTGATACTGTTATTTCAGAAAGCATTAATGAATGTTGTCAGCCGAACCTTTGACCTGAGAGGGAGTGGTGGAAGCACAGAGCAGATGAGGAAGGTTCTTTGTGTTCCCCATTACTGTTGTGCTGGTTTTCCTTGGCTGGGAGCATCTGGAACGGTCTCTAACATTTTTAATTGAGCAAATGCAGCATTCCCAAGCTGTCGTGCGACAGACAGACAGACAAACCTACAAAGAAATGCCATAAGTTTGAGTGTGTGGGTTCACAAGACTGGTCAATTATTCACAACTAGAAAAATAAAGTTACATAAATGGTCAAGATTTTTTGGGAGTGACTAATTGTTTTAGATGTCTTATGCTTTGGATGATCCGTTAAAAATACCTTAAAAGGGCTTGTGCTTTGGCAAACAAGTTTCCATAATTTGAAAATTGAGGGTCCTTGCAGATATGATAGACAACAAGAAGACCCAGAGATTATCAAAATCGGTTTTCATCTAAAAGTGTTGGACACAAAGTTATGCATGGGGGCATTATTTTCTGGTTTATACCAGTCTGTGAATCCTCTTCACATGTTTGTATACAGACTTTACAAATAAATGTTAACAGTATGTTTTATAAGTGCTGTTGTATGTGAAAGCACTTTACTAGAAGCAGACACAGTTGTAGTGGTCCGAAAGGTTGGGAAAGGAGGCTTAGAAAGAGCTCATCTGTTAGGGCTTGAATGCAGAGCTGTTTACTCCCCACACACAAAGTATTTTAAGAGGGAATGGGGCATTGCTGGTGTCTGAAGCATGGGAAAACCTGGGTGGTGCAGGCCCTAGTAGGCCTTTTTTAGCGTCAGGGGTTGCCTGGGGTAGGCAGGATTCCTGTGGACACAGCCACAAAGTGGTCACTTGCAGTACCCTGGGAAGAGGCTGAAGAAAAGCAGCCGAAAGGTCACACAATCCATCCAGCTAAACAGTCCTGGTGGGTGGCAGTCTGAAATAATTCCTGAGCTATTCATTAGGAAGATGCTCTTCCAGGTTCCGGCCAAAGTCATAAGACATGCTGAGGCAAGGAGCCAAAAGATCAAAAGGACACCAAATATTTTATTTTTTTTTAAACCATTCTGTGGAGAGAAAGAGGAGAGAGCTGGGTCTGGTTCACACAGCACGTGCTGGTGGGGCTGGGCTTTGCTCTAGGATGCGAGGAAGCAGAGTCTGCCTGGCCCTGCTCTCCTTGGTTTTCACTTGAATATGACTCTGGATCTTGTTTTCTTTTTGACTTTAACTTTTATCTTAGCTTCTCTTCTAAAACTTTCATGCTGACAGTATTTTTTGCTCTCAATGTTAGGTAAAGCAGTATCTTGATTTGGAAAGGCTGTGTGGTTACCTGTGTCAGCCATTTGTTACAAGCCCCTGAGGAGGAGTATTGCGAGTGTTGATTCCACGCAAATTCAAAGTTAAGCACACACAGGCCCAGCACATTTTTGCTTGAGACTCACCTTTAATAGCCCATGAACTATTGAGTTAATCCAAGAAAAGACAAAGCAGTGATGCCCAGCTCTAAAGAACAGGGAAGGATCTACATTGCTGATATGAAAACAAGGGCCAGGTCAAATCCAGGTTCCATAAAACGAGTGGTTAATGAACAGCACAGCCCAGGCAGTCTTGCTCACCACAGACTTCTCTCTAAAGGGCTTCTCTTCTTGCTCTTCTCATTCCCATCAGTCTGCTCTTCGTATCCTCTAATGCATGGTACAGGTGTGTGCTGCAACCTTTCCCACACGGACCCTACGTGCCGGTTTTCAATCATCCCAAACCCCCTTGTTCTGTCCTACCTGACTGAAAATGAACAAGGAAGTTGAAATTCATTGGGAGGAAACTGATATAAAAAAATGACTGTTTGACAATCCTTATTACCAACGGAACTTGGTGAAACAGGGGAAGTTTGGGAAACTGAAAGCAGCATGGAATTGATTTTTGCAACAGCAGCCTGGTAGGAAAGACACCAAAGCATCTAAACTTGATCTGTGCACCATGGACTTGTTTCTTTTTTTCCCCCTCACTTCAAAATGCGAGGCAGATCTTGAATGTGGAGGTAGAAGGTAGCCACATTCTGCAGGGAAAAAGAAAGCCAAAATTCTGCAACCCAAACAGGAAACATGAGGGTAGGTCCTGATTGTACAAAATCTTTTTTCTTCTGCCATTCCTCTTGTGGTTGCACAAGGGAAACCCCCTTTCAGTGGAATGTTTTTGTAGGGTCCAAACTGAGATTCCAGTGGCGACTGTTGCAATTTTAAACATGGAGCAGCTGTCATCCCTCCTTGATGACATCTGTGAAATTTTGATATAACAGAGCAAGTTCTCACAACTCTGGTGGAATTCACAGTTGTATAATGCAAGAATAATCTTTTCTTTAAATGTCATAATTGTTTTAAAAATATCACCACGTATTTTTCAAGTAGCATTGCAGGCAGGAGAGGTCAGAACAATAGATTGCAGTACGCCCCACCTGAAATTTTTGTGCCTGTTTCTGATTGTATGTGCATTTATACAAATATTGAAGAAAATAATCCTTTATAGTAAAATATTATTGAAAGGTTCATGAGCAACATTTTTTTTATTTCCCATGCACTTTAAGAGGGAAACACAGAAAAAGGCAAACCTGCCAATTATTTAATGACATTTCTTCTAGTGAAAATGCACTTTTTAAAGATCTGGACGAAACTAGTCTGTTTACACTTTTCAAAATCACCTGAAAGCCTCAGGAGTGCTTGATGTCTTGTAAATACGATTCAGATAAATGAAATTTGAGCTGCCAAATTACCCTGAGATTTGGAAAATACCACTGGTTACTTTCTACGATGGGAAATGATACTAGATTCCTATAATGAACCAAATCACCTAGGATGGTATTAACTTTCAGTAAATGTAAACTTTTGTTCAGATTCAAAGGAGTGACAAAAGTCTTTCCCGTACAGTAATCAAACATTGTTTACATTTCCACTGAACTTGCTGGAGCTGCACGTGAGAGTGAAGCTGATTTTATGTCTCATGCAGGATCTGTAGAACACCAGAAATGAAAGGTCACAGCATCAAGCCTTTTATTCCTCTCAGCAATTGACAGGTTGACACAAGTTCTCTTAACATGAAATCTCATTTTGATAATTGATTTACCCACAACCCCCATCAGAAATATCCTAAAATTATTTTTTTTAAATCTGATACAACCATCCTCTTCTTCACATAACTAAAACCACCATTTGTGTATGGTGTTTGAAGCTATCATATTGTGAATTATCACTCTAAGCAAGAAGTTCAAGTTCTGCTCCAGCAATTTTCTTCTACCTATGACGTTTGGCTGATATTTCCTTTATAAATGAATCACATTCTCCTGTTGTTTAAGTTTTTATAAAAATAAAATCTGTCAAAATAAAAGGCAGGTGTACACCCTTTATTGAGCAGAGGGAGAGCTTGTTATTAATTTTCCATTCTCCATACAAATGCTGCCTTATAAGATGGCTGAGTGTGAGAAATTTATAGCATCACTCTGCAAAATGATAAAATTTGGCACAATAGAAGGACTCCGTAGTTCCTGAGATAGCAAAGAGGAGCAGCCCTTCCTTTTCCACTGGTCAAACTCCTGATAGCTGCGCATTTATAACATATTAAAAAAAACAGTCTCCTCCCACAGCAATAACAAATTGCAGGGCGACTACCGAAGCTTGAAGGACAGCACTCAAAAAGTGACCAGGAAAAGAAAACACGTTCGGAGTCATTTTGTTTCACAGGTGTGGACTGGAGCACATGTTGCCTGTAGTTTCCAGGCATACGTAAAGTAGTTTGTGATAAAGATTAAACTTGATCCTCATTGACAGCTAGAAGACTGAAAAATATATTGGGGCAGGATAAAAATCTGTACAAATGCTGGAGATACAGCAATGGAAAAAAAAAAATAAATCTTCCCACAGCAGCAGTGAGGAGGAAATATGTATTTTGAACGAAAAGGTTAATCTTGAGGATGAAACTCTTCATGGTGCTGCCACATGAGGCATTGACAGAGATAAGTGCCAGCCTGGAATCACACAGTGAGAGATTCTATATGGCCTTCACGGAAACTGCAAATCCAGATCACAGAATGGATGAAACTGCAAATCTAGATCACAGAATGGATGAAACTGCAAATCTAGATCACAGAATGGATTAAACTGCAAATCCAGATCTCAGAATGAATGAAACTTTGTCAGATATGGGCTGGATGGTCGTTACCATGCAGTGCAAATCCCCCACAAAGCCCACCGTTGTGACCTAAAGTGAGATTACCACTCAGAGTTTCAATGCAACCTGGAGAGTGCAGATGACTCCTGCAAATTTGTATTCCTGTGTGCTGGGGCAGAGTGTGGGCTTCCAGTCTTTAATTTGTCTTGCCTTGCGATGTGTCCAAAGCACAGCTGCGCAGACTGGGTAGCAGTGTGGTGCAGGGACTCTCTAGTGATTGTTTCTTTGCCAGCTGGAGATGTTCATAAAGGTCTTGGGCTGGATAACGGGTTACAAGGCCAGATCTTGGTCACTGGCATTGATAATATAAGGCTTGTCTTGCCATGGGGTTTAGAAGGGAAAAATGACTCCATGGGGGTTATTTCGACAGCTAAAAGCTGCTGCTGCATTGTTCTGTGGGCTGTGTGCCTCTGCCTGGCACCGACGTGGCAATGTTCTTGGTGCTTGGGAAGATTAAGCCACATCACTGTGTGATTTTTAGTGGAGTTGCCGATGTAGGTGTATCTGAGAGGAGATTTTGGTATTCTGTGTGCCAGATCCGTAGAGTCTGGGCTCTCAGTGCCACTGAAAGGGAAGGGTAACCAGGTCAAGTGACAGGGATACCTCTCCCATTTATTTATAGCTTTTTGCACTGTAATCTCCCAGATATAGGAAGGAGAACTTTAATCTCCCTGAATATTTTCAAAAAGGAAAAAAAACCCCATTATTTCCTTGGCACCACTTCTGTCTTTTCCTCTGAACTTTAGTTTTTCATATGCCTTTATACCTAACATCTGTTTGCTGGATCTAATTGTGAGCACACACTGGATGCCTCGTTATGGATAGATTGTAATCTCTCTGTACATAAATTAATCATTTTACCAGTCTGGCTTTGCTGTCAACTTGTGATGTTGGTGGCCTTTGAGATTTTATGGCATACTCTGCTGATGAAAGAGAGAAAGATTTGCATTAGGTATTATAAACTCCCCGGGGAAAAGGGGAAAGAGCCAAGGGGAGGAACAAAGTATGTTTAAAAAGGCTATTTCAAAGCCTTCCAGGAGAGAGGACAAGAAGTGCACGTGACCAGAACCTCTTCTGTCCCAGAGTCTGGTGGCAGTGAGCAGAGAGTATTTTGAAGAGAAGATAAGGGGAGTGAAGTGTTTCCTTACATCCCTCTTGCTTCTGGCAGATTTTAGGAATGAGCTGAAGAATGTTCCCGAACCATTGTATTTAACAGCTAATGCCTTTTGGTTAGGGAAATGTGATCCTCCCTTTGGTCAGTAATATGTGCTGAACAGTGTCTTCAGATCCCTGCCAGCCATGTCCTCCACGGAACTTTGAAGATCTGTGGAAATTTGCTGGGCTTATTTTTCAGTTTCTTGTTTTTCAGATCCACAGAGCTGCTCCAGCTGGGGCCATCTAAGGATGTGACCTTTGGATTTATGTCTGTGTTGGTGTGCTCTCTGCCATGGCTCTGGGAGCATTTTGCCACTCTCCTCGCTGTGAAAAGTTGAGTAACGTAAAGCGTCTGTCTGTCTGACCGGCAATATAAAAAGAAGCAGGAAGGGAAGGCTGTTTCTTCTTTCTACACGGCCTTTGGGACTGAAAAGGCTTTTCATTAGTTGTTAGGTGTGTATATATATGTCTGTATATTTGAGGAATAATTTTCTAAAATTTTACAGTCTCATAAACACGCTGGGTTTCATCTTTTAAAAGCATGGCCCTGGTACATGATAGGAAAAAAGAGCTTTTGTTCTGAAAGAGTTTTCTCAGTCATAAACCATGCATTTAGCTACTGAACTTGCCCACATTTTGTTACTGTTTTCCCTCCAAGTGTACAATACAATGTCAGATTAGACATTCTACAGTGTATTACAAGTCTTCCTTTTAGTTTCACATAAACAAAACTGATAAATATTGTCAATCAGAGTTACTATTTTTTAACTGCATATGGTGAAGCTGTGGTCATGAGCAGTGTAAGCCCGGGCAGCTTTTGTAGCTGCCTTTGCTGACACTAAAGGTTTCGTAATTTTCTTATTAATTTCTCTGAACTATCGAAGGAACGTGCTGCGGTGCTTTATTCCCGATGACAGAATATACAAGTCCATATGCCTGAGTTTTGGCTCGGAATTGTCCAGCTAGATGTTTGGAGTTTTTTCATGTGCTATTGATGATTCAAGGGTTAGATAAATTTACTGTAGTGGGAGGTATTGGCAGAAGTAATACTTGTATAAACATGATCCTTTTAGTTATAAAATAAAAACGACCACTAAATCACTTTGCTCCCAGTTGCACACACCCAGAAGTTCTTTCTCATCCCCTGGGACAAGGTTTGGTAAGTCCCTTCTGGTCGCGATTTGCTTTCAGAGGATAATTAAAAGTGCAGATAATTCTGTTGTATTCTGTTAGGAAATGGGTTAGCAAACCAAATGAAACACGGTATTTTCATCCTGCTTCTCGGTGTCAGGGAGTGAAATGGAGATCCACACTGATGTTTGCTCTGGTTTCGTGTGTTAAGGTGGTCAACAGGTCACTTGTTAGCAGCTGGTGTGTGGTGTATGTCCATGTGCATCCTCGCAAAGTTGGAAAATCCATATGTAATAGTTGTCCATTATTGACACCAAGGCTACTGATTCATTTCCAGATGTATTTCCCTGCCTGAGAGGTTTCATGCAGTACAACACCAAAACCTTGATTGTAGCCTTTTTTGTTGTTGTTGTTTGTTTTTAATCCAGTTGCCCACTGATTTGAAAACTTCCCTCTGTGAGTTGGGCTTAACTGTGTTACTGTAGCATCAAGTTTTCATGGCAGAGAGAGAATTACTGCTTAATGCAGCTTTGTTAGTGGCCCCCAAATTCAGATTCAACTGGAATTTAAAATGAAAGACAATCATGCCCTTTGCTAACTGGCAGTGACCTTGTAGGTCACTTGCTGGATTTTTTGATTCAGTGAATGCTTGAGTTGTACCTTCTTTTATGTCCTACCATGAAAACCTTTGCAAGCCCACATGGTAACGGTTTTTCGTAAAAGAGAAATGTTCAGTTATGGCCATTTACATAAGTTTTTTGTTTGCGTTGGTTTGACAAAAGTAAAGGATACAGCTCCCAAATACAGAGCTAGAAGCAAAATTTTATGAACTATTTAAAAATATGTAAGCCTAAATGCTGCTATATGTTATTATAGATGTCTGTGGAAGAACACGCAGTTGGTGTTTGTGTGGGTACTCGCATATTCCTCATAGATGTGTTTTTGTGTGGATCCATGCATGTACAACATCTGATCTATGCCATGAAGGCACACACAAAATCTGAGAAAACAGCAACGCTTTGATTGAATTCAGGCTATGTTTTTACAGTTTCTTGCTGGGAAAGCAATACCATTAGCAGAGTCCTGGGAACATGCTTGCCACTTTTTCAATGGATCTTTACCAATCTTCACGTGATTCAATCGCTCTGGAAGCCCAAGCACCACAGGACATATCAGCAAATCACAGTGTTGAGATTATGGTTCTTTGGGGTGATGGCCGCTGTCAGCCAAAGCAGTGATCCCGACGAGTCAGCAAGAATTACTTGGTATTTCACAGCATGGGGCGTTCTGTTCCCTTAGGCTTGATGATTATATTTGGGGAAAGTTGGAGTTGAAAGGCATTATTTTATTGGATGGACTTCAAGAAGTGTTACACAGTTACACACACAGCTTTCTCTGCATGACTCTGGAGTGTGGTTTTTCTAACTATGAAATGTGGTGTTATCTACAGTCCAGAAAGGTTTTGTTTGACAGTTCTGGTAATCCCTAATGAACATCACCAGATTACAATCTTGATTCTGCTCTTTAAGTTTTTTTATCCCCACATCTGGCCACGCAGTCGTATACACTCTGTATGTATACACAGCCGAACCGTTCGGTTGTAGTGCCATGACTTACAAAAGACAACTCCAGGAAGAAACTGTAAGCAAAGTTTATTTGGAGAAGCAGTGGATGGCACTGTT
>VYZT01039070.1:350-40450 GCA_013400735.1 Pomatostomus ruficeps
ACTTTAAAAGATATATAATGCTCTCTGTTCATTTAGCAAATACAAAATGGCAAGAGAGGATGATTTTTATAACCTTGTGAACAGTAAAAATAAGCCAAATTTGAAAGAGATCTGGGGGGAAAAAAGATTCGGGTAGAATGTATACCCTTCAGCATGCAAGAAGCTGCCCTTGTTAGAAACTAACTTTGCATGCATAATTAAGTTGGGCTGCACATTTTGTTTCTTACAACTAGAAGAGAAATTGAATTCAGGTGTTTGGTGAACATATGGGGGATTTACTGTGAATTCATGACCTGTGGTTTGAGTGTAAAAACCCAAGATACTAGCTGATAAAACTTAATGAAGCTTGTGCAGAGAAACTATTTTTATTTGCAGTTTCGTAATTCATACATTTTTTGGTTTTTAACACCTCTCCCCTACCTTTTTATGCCTTATTCCAAATAAATTCTTTGACAGTTAAGAAAAACAAAAGTAGTGTGGAATAAGGCTTTTCAAGCCTCTTTCCATGTCACAACCACGTTACAAGTACATTTGTAGTCTAACAAATTTGATCTCTTGCTCAGCTAATTTTTTTCTCAGACTGACTGTAGTGATTCTGTAATCACGTAACAGATCTTTTATCTGGCACTGTCCGTGGCTGCTCCTGTTTGTGTACCCTGTCTGTATGTGTTAATATCCATGTGTTCATGAAAAATCTATCCCTGATGTCTCAGAAAAGGACCGTATGTAGGGCACAATGGAAGGAGAGGACCAGCCAAATCGGTTACACTAACTTAAGCCTGAGCAGTGGCATTTAGATGTCAAAAAATAATCCAAAGAACCAACCAATAGGAAAACCAACCTACTCTGGCAGGCTGGTGGCAGGAAGGAGTTGGTACAATCTGTGCTTCTGCTCAGCCCTGTCACCCTGCGCTGTGTGGGCACAGTCATCTGTGTCATTGATGATTAACAAATCTGCTTAAAGTGAACAAACCAGCAGACTGTGCATTGGGACATGGTGGTAACTTCAGGGCTGGTAAAGGGCACACTTTCATTTCATTTTATGTCCATGACTTTTTGAAATAACTTGACAGTTTCTGCTTATTCACCCTCAAGGGCCATCTGAAACAGACAAATCCATCTGCTTGGGGTTAAGCACTGTGGCGGGAGGGTGCTCGAGTTCCAGTAAATGTAGCAGAAGTTTTTGTATTAGATTATCACCTCTCTGCTTTCTGTTGGGCTGTTTCATCCTGCTCAAGTGAATAAGAAGGGGCCAATTTTGTAGATGTTCAGTTAGCCATGTACTTTGGTGAGGATGTGTGCCAGCAGCCATGGCATGGCCACCAGAGAGAGGTCATTGTCAATCTTCAGTGTGATGGAAATAAACTCACTCCCTGCTCCTCTTTATGCGTGAACAGAGGTAGACACAAATTCAGACCTTGATTTTTAATATGACACAAGTAATCTGTTAAAACTAAAAGGAATTTATATCATACAAATGGGTGATAGTTATTTGCCAGCTTGAAGCAAATAAGAACACATCTGTGTTTTATTACTGCTATCCAGACATCTAAGCAGCCGGCCAGGCAAGCAAGGCCCCGGCAGCTCAAATGTGTGATAGAAGATTTCAAGGTGTAAAGAACACTGTTTGTTTACAAACCTTTTGGTTATTCTAGTCAAGTTGAAACTGCCTGGTGGTGTTGTTAAGACCCTTTTCCACGCTTTTTCAGGCCAATAAATTTTTTTCCAAAGCTTTAGTCATCCCTGTTCAGTAGCATGTTTGTATCTACTTTATCACACTGGAAATCTGACTGTTTTGAAAGGAATACTGCTCTGCACATCAGTGCATGACATCACAGTGAGACATTGCTTAATGATCTGAGACTCTGATGGCCATTGCTGCAACTGCTTGTTTCTGGAAATATGTGACAGCCCTGGCCTATCTAAACCTTGCTTACCGTTGCATTTTTAGTCTGTGCTGCTGGTGGTGTGTTTTGAAGCAGCACTCACAAAATAACTGATTGTGAAATGTGCCATCTGCAGATGGAAGGCAATGGGGTGCCAAGTAGAGCTGTGGTACAAGAAAGCACAGATGCTTTGCAACCCAAGTAAACTTTGGCCCTAAAAGCCCTTCCTTGATTTTTAAGAACATTTAATATTGAGAGCACTTTGACAGAAGAACATCACTGGTATCCGATGCTAGGAGGTGCTAATTGTCTTCTGTAAATTCACAGCCATCCTGTTATTAAGTAGGCATAAGGGAAGGCTGTCTGGGCAAGCTGTGGTTACTGTAGAGAGCTGTAAATCCAGTTTTGCTAAAAACTTTAAAGCTAGCATAGGTCAAATCTTCAATAGACTTTGGATGGATTTCAAGTTAAACTCCTTCCTTCCTGCTAGAAGTCCTGAATTCTTTGAGGTAGATCTGCCTTCAGATTTTCTGTGCACTTGAATGAAGGACTCGAACAAAACAAGGCACATTTAAACTGAACTTTTGAGGACTTGCACCATACACCCACAATGGGGAATTTAAGCAGCAAGAACACCTGCAGCCTGCATCCTAGTTGTCTGTTGATATGACCCTACCTCTCTTGGGTCAATTAATCCAGTAAGTCAAAACTCATTTCACTTTAGACTGGCTAAGGACACTTCACACTGGATAGAATTTATTTAGCTCTTTCCCAAGGGACATGATGTGACTTACATAAAGATTTGTATGCAAAGCAGAATATCTTGGGACCTGAAAAGGAATAAAGTTAGGTTTGCTCTGTTGACTCCAAAATTTTATTGGTGACAGTTTTCTCTTGTGATCATGATTTTTGCATTTCCCTCCTTCTGGAGGTACTAACTGGCAGTTGAATGAGATACCAAGTGATTGTACCAAGTGTTCCCTGAGTGCTGAGGGAGTGCAGTGGGAGACATAAAACCCAGCAAAAACGCACTGATGATAAGATTAACTGGATGAAGAGAGACATGGAAAGAAAGAGGTGACAGCATGGCAGGCCAGGACAGAGATGTGCAAACCCTCAGTGGTGAGAAGGTTAAGGCAGCTATAATTTAACCTAGAGAATCAGAACAAGGTTGAAATGAAAATGGAAACCAAAGGAGGCCAATCTAAGATATAGTCTAAACCCTCAAATAATCTTTTAAGAAATGTATCTTAGTGCCTCCTTAGCTGTCTGTCTTTTCCTCTTCTAAATAAAAATATTTAATTTTTTTATTATTATAAAACCACTGACTTCATCTCACTTTCTGTTTCTTACAGACTTTTTGAGCACAAAGAAATTTGAGTAGATGCAGAAATGCCTTTTTCTAATTTTGCTCTTTCTTTTCTGTGAAATAGTCCTTTTTATGATTCACTTCTTTTGCAATTTTCTAAATTTGGGTCACATCCCTTGCTTTTCAGATAAAATAGAAATATTGTTAAAAGATTTATCTTCTCTGCCATTATCAAAACTTTAATAAGTTTGGATAACTTTTCTTAAATCAGCTTGACTAGTTTTTTTTCTTTTCATTTTTTTGTGGGGTTTTTTTTTGGCACTAAAGTAAGTTCTTAGGTGTGGAGACAAGTTGATCCTAAATCCCAGGATCCTCCTTGTCCTTTGTTATTCCTCTCTGTAGCATAGAGAGTGTCAAGTTCATGCAATTTTTTTGGGGAAAAGACACATTTTGGCTTCGTGGCATGGACACTATGCATTTTCTTGCTAATTGTTTGAGAATGTAATTGTTTTAATGAATTACTATCATGAAATGTGCAGAAGCCCTCAGATCTGTAATAACCCAGCAGCCCATTTTGGGACTGGTGCAGTGGTTCCTGTATAATGCACAGGGTTTAGTGCAGTACTTTCAGGATTTCCTTCTGTTTGCCATTAGATAAACTGCTTCAGTGTCACTTTTGCACTGTGACCCCTTAGAGTGAGAAACAACCTTAATTTTGGAACACTGACTATTTACCCATCATCTCGAGTACTACAAGGTATCAATGGATGGCACTTTTCTAGTAATTTTTGCACAGAAGTGCAATGACTTTTCTCTTTCAAATTATGTTCTTACACCTGAAATATGAATATTTACTATACTTTTGCTTCTTTAGGTGCAATTTATCATGCAGAAAACAATTGTCTGTGTAGAAAGCAGTGGACTACTTGTTTGTTGTATTAACAATACCAGTTTTAAAAATCAACAGACCATTTAAAAGTGTTCTGTATGTCTTGTATTGGATTGTGATGAATCCCTTTAAAATGTGAAGCGTATAGCAATGCATGGGTAAAAAACAAGTGGTTGTATAGTAAAGCTGGGCAGAATTTGACAATAAGGAATAAATTTACATAACATAAAACTGCAAATGGAGATAAGCTGTTTTACAAAATGAAGTTGAATTAAGGAAATAAAATTAGCAACACACCTACAATGAAGTGGAAATTTTCAAAATACTAGTGTTTCATTTCCACCTGTTCTAAATTAAGCTTTCTTTTAATTGTACTTTTCAAAAGGGTAATTTGCACATAGAAGTTGACTTACCCTACAAATAAAGCATTTCCTAAAGGTCCCATTTGGGGAAAAAAAAAAAGCATGAAAGAAAACACTTCTCTAAATTCCTTCCTTTTCTTTGCCTTTGGTTTCAAATAAATTTAAAAAAAAATAATAATCAAATAATAATCAAGCCAAACCACTTCTTGCCAGAACCACACTAATTTTTCTGTCTGGCCAACCGAGCACTGATAAACTCCATTTATTGGCACTGAAAAGGGTGGGAGGTAATATCTCAAATGTCTACACCCTCCAATCCCCTGCACCTACCAGTCCTGGAAGACATGGAAAACAGTCACAAATGGATTCTAGAATTGTCTCTTTTCATATGAGAGAAGACACAGGATATAAATTCACTGTATTTTATTGTACCCTGTGTCCAAGAAAAGAAATCTATGGAGTTGCTTTCCATTGTCTCTCTGCAGATTTCTCTTTTGAAACAAAGTAATAGCTGTCAGTTCCTCATCAGCTCTTTTGAAATAAACAACAAAATGCAGGGCACAAGAAGTCCACAAGAATAGATTAAAATGCTTCTGGTTAGTCTTGATATAACATATTTGTTTGTCAGGCTTGCTGTGTTTCCCACATTAACATGTTGGAAAGAGTGGGGTTGTAGGGTCAGGTAGGAGCTGCACAGCTGGGAAAATGTCAACAAGATTAATAAATCCCCACGTTCCCCTGCCCCATGACAGAAGCCATTCCTGTGCATATTTCATTATGGTTTCACATACACCTGCGCCATGGAGTGTGGATTACCAGGCACTGTGGAAAAATTGCTGGTTTGAAAGGACTGAAGGTTCTGGGTGTGCTGGTTTGTATCAGTGTCCCCAGGACTGAGCCCTCTCCACCCACCAGTGTCTGTGGGGCTGAGTGAAGCCAGCTCTCGTCAGCTCCCTGGATCCATCCTTGCCAATGGCCCTGTCAAGTGGATGGGTTTTTACTGGCCCCCAAGCCTTTTAATGCTTTCAGACTGATCAATTTAAAGGGCTTGTTAAAAACAGAACTAAGGGGTGACAGGCTCTTATTGATTGGGGAAAATAACCAAATTTTATAAAGGTAGAGCCTTCAGACTTTGTAATTAATTTGATGTGAATAAAGATCTGACAGTACTACAGTTTATTGATTAGGGGAAAGTCTCTTTCTTATTTATTCAGTAGCAGAGATCATTAGGACTTTTAATTTCCCTTTATGTTAAGTCTGACACTACTATATCTATTCCTCTTCATTCTCTAGGAGTGACCCATACTGAAAAGGTGCCAACAACTTACAATAATTTTTATAAATATCCTTATTTGTCTTATCCTTGCAACATCTGAAGTTTCTTTATAAGACAACAGCACTAATAATTTTTGAAAAAGTAAAAATCTTTGTACTAAACACTTGTAAATTATTTTTAGGTCTGTAGTCGTACACTGCAGTAGCAGTACCAGTCACAGGTGGCAGTTCCCAAGTATATTGATCATTTCCATCCTTCCTCTTTCAGCAACAGATCGACCCCCAACAATCATGACCGGATACAGCGCCTGAGACAGGAGTTCCAGCAGGCAAAGCAGGATGAGGATGTGGAAGACAGGAGACGTACTTACAGTTTTGAGCAGCCGTGGGTAAGTGTGCAGGGCCTGTCATATCTGGGAAGCTGGGCTGACTCCTGCAGTTCCTGGGCTGGTTGGGAGCACACCAAAAGAGGGGCAGGATCCTCTGCCTTCACACTTCTGCCCTTGCTGTGATCCCCCTTTTTGGTTCATTGATGTTTACTTCATTTCTAAACTTCTTCAGCCATCTGTCATGTGCAGATAGCATTATTTGCTCTTTGTTTAGACCCTTGACTCTGTGAGTTACTGCTTGGATCTTTTTGTCTCAAAGGCAGTATCTATTGATCTGAAATTTTCAAGGAAAACCAGAATAAAATACATACTAACAATAAATAATAGAAGATGTAACCTTGTAAATGGTATTTTCTCTGAAGCAATATCACTGTGTTTAGTTATTTTCTTAAAAGGCAGAACCATGTATTTTCACAGTAAAAGAGAGATGTGCCTGCTGTACACAGTACCACTCTGACACTTACATTAGCTGAGGCAGTTCTGCATCGAGATATATGTCCTAACTGATCTTTTAAATCCTGTTCAAACTGAGCTGGTGGTGTGATACAATTATTTGAATTCATGTGCTTATCTTGATTAACATAATTGAATGAATTAGTGTTGCTTTTTAATCAATTACGTATCCTAAATTAGGATGGGACAAATCCTGTAATTTTGTACAAAAATTCCATTATAGAGACAGTGAACAACTTGCTTGTGTTCCCAAAAAAGTCTGAATCGTATGATGACAACAGTAGAACCTGTCACAGCTTCCTCTGAAGCAGTTGAGGGTGATGAATTATTGTTACTCAGCATTGCCATGCACACAAGACCCAGGTGAGAGTAGCCAAAGAGCCACATCTCTGTGCATGAAATCACTGAGAACAGCAGTGTCAGGATATAGGCTTCTCTTTTCCTTTGTTAGAAAACATCTAACTTCCTCTGAAACTGAATAAATAATGTAAACATTTTTTATGACCAGATTCTTTCAAATTGAGGTGTGGAAGATAAAGTGATAGCTCCTCACAGGGATAATTAAGCTGTTTGGGGTAGATTGGTCTGGATGTACAGTTGATACCTTCTGTTATCCATATCAGTGACTGTTTAGTTTCCAAACAAGAGATTTGAGCAACATTCTTGGGAAAACTGTGTATGAGAAAAGCTTGTATTCTTGAAGACTTGGGAACTTAACTACTGAAGGTCATGGGCCAAATTGTTGCATATCTAAATGCCATAGCAACTTTAGATAGTCAGCTTGGCTTTTATTATAGTTTCTTGTAATGAGCGAGAAGGGAATTATTTGGATGACAGACTGATTACCTTAGGAATGGAATAATTTCCGAAATTGTGGGTCAGAACACTGACCTTTCTATTTTCTCTTATTCAAACAAATGATATCTCTCTGTTTACTCCCCTTCTGCAGATCATGCAAATGAGCTCAAAGTGACTAATTCAGCTTAATGTATTAATATGAATTCTGAAGCTTATTGTTGCTTTTGTAGGAGCTGCTCTGTTTTTAAATATGTAGGTGACCAAATGTTTTATTTTAGATAAGTACTTTAAAAAAAATGTTGCTCAGAGTCTATTTGACATATAATTTTATTTTTCCATTGCTTACTCCAGCCTTTCAAGATCACAATGCTTGGAAAGGATAAAGCAATGATCTCATCCATTTCAGCAGTTCACAGTCATTTCAGCATTAAAGAGCCATAACCGTCTCTCTTAAGGAGTGTGTTGTACTACTTTAACATGTTAGTCTAAAATGATGGACTTAAGATGACCTCTCAAAACAGATCCAGATGTATTATTAAATACCAGTGACACAAAAAATGTAGAATTGGTTTATAATACACATGCAGGAAAATACTTAGATACATTCATCAGTGTCTCTTCAGTCTTCTCCACCTGTGAGCTGTTGGTTCCAAACCACAGCAGTGCAAAGTGCACCTGTACGTGAGCCATTGTTGAAAAGGGTGTTTTCACCTGAGGGAGATGGGTTGTGCAGCCTACATAAACAAAATGCATACAGAGAAGCCTCTGAGCCACAAGACAGCAACCAACTCTGACCTGGATTGGATAGAAAGAGAGGAAAAGCCCATCCTTGGAGCAGTGTGTACTACAAGGTGATAAGTAGTTTGCGTTTCTCATTAATAAGATGATGGGATGGTTGAGGATAGGGAACAAAGTGCTGATGTGATGTGGGACTGTTGGTTACTTTAAGGAAGTATAAATGAAGTTTGCAATGTAAGTAATGGATGCTGATGGAAATCTGGCAGCTCTGAGGATATCCAGAGGAGCTCAATGCCTCAGAAACCCACTAATATATTACCAAAATGGTCCTGTAAACCTCACTAACTCCAATTCATCCCAGATTATTAATGGCCTGTGACATAGGAGTCCGGTTGCCTGTGACAGATACCTTCAGTCTCCTCGGTGGGTGGGAGGCAGATCTCATTCCGTGGAGCACCACATCATGCTGGCTCTGCAAGGTGCCCGTGGGTGCCTGGCCTGTCCCTTGCTGCTGCTGCCCATCAGGTGAAGGTCATTTCTCTGTCCATGAGCAGTGCAGCAGCACAGGACTTTTTGCCCCACTGTGTTTGTCCTGCCAGTAAACAAAGTACTTGACTGCCTGGGAGTGTTCACACAGCATCAGGCGGCTTAACAGACACGAGAAGTGATAACACTGGAATGAGATGACACCATCTATTAGGCAGCATAATATTTCTGCTCAAGGCCATTTGAATGACATACTGTTAGGGTTTAAATAACTGCCTGAATGTTGCAGCATTGAGCCACCTCTAAAATTCCCTAGTTCTGCAGCTGAGTCAAAGCTATATGGAGGAGATTTTTGCATTTGTTTATTTGAAGATGATTTTCTCATGCTTCATAGCGGTTCTTTTTTTTCTTTTATATGGCTCTTTTTATGTGTGTGTATTTCAAAAAGCAAGGTACAAGAGGCTTTCAAGGACAATACTATAGGCCTGATGTTGCATGGAAAAAAAAAGATAAAAATAATACAAAATTTGATTAATCCATTTTAATCCGGCTAGTGTTAATTCCAGTTAATTCAAAAGTTTGCAGAAATGTGTATCTGGGCACATAGAATTGCATGGAGTTACAGTGTGTCTGCTAACATTTAAGGCCCTTACTGTTGCTATGACACTTTTATACCAATGCAGGATTCTTTTGGGGCTGATTTTTCTGTTTGGTACCAAAGTTAAGTCTCTGTTTTCTGTGCTTTTCTGGGTTTTGTTAGGTTTGCTGAGGTTTATCTTTGTACCAGTCCCAGGCTTTGGGGGACTTTTATTGTCATTTGTTCCATATCTTGTATTTTTGCCTAGTCACATCTTGATTAACAGACACACCCTCCCCTTCAATAACAAAACCACAGCTCTGTAGCCCTAAATGCCATGGGAGTAAACAATCCAATTGAAAAAAAGAGCATTTTAAATCCATAGAAAACACTACAGCTGCTTGCCAGTCCTGCTTGTAGAAGCACACCAGTGATCAAAAAAACCCCACAGATATGCAGGAGGGACAAAAGTTGGTGCTTTATTTCTTCATATTCAATACAATAATGGGTGCTGAAAATGAGAAGTGGCAAATTCCATTCAGAAATATATTCATCTCCAGTCATGCTGGATCTATTTGAATGACAGGAAAAACTGGCATTGAGAGGGCAGCTGAGAAAACTGTACTTTAAATACTTAGGAGTAAAATAAAAAGATACTTTATTTTCCAAAGATAACAGCTAACTGGGTCATAATATATACACTACCTGACTTGTCTGAGTATAGCTTTAATTGCATGCACAGATTTGTGAAAAGTAAATAATTACAAGATTTTCATAGAGGAAAGACTCCAGAAATCCTAATAATATATTTATACATGGCCTAAAAAATAAAGGCTTGGAAAATCTGGGGACTATGCTTGGGTTTTTTCTGCTGTTTGTTGGTGTGTAGGTTTTGTCTCGATAGGAAAAAAAAGTCTTTTTTGTCTGTTTAAGATACTTATTTCTTATCCCTGTACTGAAGTCCCTGACCTTCTCAAAGTCATACTAGATTTTAAATAATCTAAAATTCTTTAGGAAAAACAAAAGCCTAATTTTTATTTCTGTAACTTCAACCATAGCATATTAATATTACCCAAAAATAATGAATAACAGACTTTATTCAATACAAACATTGTAAAGTTTATATCACGCTGTAAATTATGTAGAATTGATCAACACATTAATGAGACAGAGAAGTAGTGTAATAATTCTTTCTATTATTGATCCATTTCAAGTATCTATTTTAGGATATTTTATGCAAGATATTAGGCAATATCTAATGGAGTATTGCAGTAGACAAAAACCTTAGAAGCTAAATTGCAGTTTCTCCTATCCCACAATCTGTTTCAGAGAGGAAACCGAAGTTATGCAGGGCAGTGTCTCCACAGGTAGTTTCTCTTTAGCTGTGTAGTAGATACCCATTTTTAAATAAATCTGCAAAGGATTTAATAAAATACCAGCATTTTTTGCTAAGGTTTAAGCTCTAACTTTAATCTTTTATATTTTTAACCGTTTTTTATCCACTATCTTTAATCTACTAGTATATGTGAAATTAAAGAATGAAGATAGAAGATTTTAGAAAGAAATTAAGTCATTTTAGTTAGCAAACAAACGTCTTTATAGCTCACAGGCATACAGTGAACGTAAATACCTCATGCAGAATTTCAGGGCTTAGTGGTTTGTTTCTGCCTTACTGAAGATTTTCTTTCTGTTGCTCCTAAGACAGAACAGAAATCTTTCTTCCATACTGCTCAGCTTCCTACATATACACCATAGAAAGGTAGGGAAAGGGATGGGATTTTCTTCTGATATGTTGTTTAGTACATACACCTGTTGGCAATTTTTATGACATATTGCTATATGTTCTGTTCACCATAGCAACATAAACACAAAGATGGAAATAAAAATAGTTTTCAAGGACATCTCCCAGAGACACTGAATGTTTTTTATCATTCTGAATTTTGATATACACAGTTACTGGATTGTCTGTCATCTGTGCCAAGTACATTTACACATAAAGCAGGCAAGGTCATTTAATCTTATCTATTTCTAATTAGTGCTGCACTATGAGAACCATGGGCTTTTGGGGGGGCTTGTGCCTGCCAACTTCCCAAGTGAACTTGAAACTTCTTGGTTAAACATAGAGTTTAGTCTGGAAAAAAACCCCAAACTAGCACATTTATTTTAATATTAAATAATGGTCTTTTTCAACAACTGGGAAAGTACTAAAGGAATTGCTCCTTTAGTAATCTCCCTGTTAACTATTTATTTATCAACCCAAAGAGTTCTATGAGACTGAGTAAGCACTTGTCCCAGCTTGTCCCTGTGGCTATAGGCTGTCAGATAGGGATGTCACCTACACGGTAGACCTCCTATCACCTGAACTGGTTGGATCTCCCTGAAAAACCAGTGGCCTGGATGGCCCCCATGGTCTCCTCTCTGTGACTCAGTGGCAGCTTTGATCTCTGCCATTCCTGGGGGATCCATGCTGCCACCACGCAGAACTGCCCTGTGTGGGTAGAAGTGCCACTGTGCGGGGACAGAAGCTGTGTGGGCAGCCCCCAGGATAGGTAGGGATGGAGAGGAAGGACCTTTGTCCCTAAAATATGTTGCCCTGGACTGCTGATAATTGTCACTGCAACATGAGTCATGGGGGTACATTCTCTGTAAAATGAAAAAATGTTGTTTACATAAAGTGACAAAGTAGGAACTTTTAACTTTGCAGCCCTGGTTTTATATTAATGCCTCTTTGAGAAGAGAGCTGTGTAATTTCATCTGTCTTAAAGCACAATTTTACATGCTGAATATTGTTTAACAATGCTGAATGCACTATGATTGCCACTTAAATGCATTGTGGAAGACATGAACATACATTTATTTCTATAACTCAGCCTTGGTTGTTATTGTGGCCTTGACCACATCCTAATTTAAAAGGTCAGTGCTTGTCATACATCTCATTGCAAGCAAGGCCAGAGTTCTTATCAATCTTCTCAGTGAGGACCGAGCTCTTGCCAGCTTTGTTGGATGTTTTCAGGTTGTTATAATTGCATTTAGCCTTGTGTTGATATCAGTGTTAAAATTACTGTGTTATGTGTGTTTCTTGTACATATCTTTTTGTTGCTGTTGAAAGATCTGAAAATAGTGTAACATTTTTTTTCTTAGTTTTCTCCATTTTATGCTGACGTAAATGGGCTAGACATTTATATAGATGTGTTCCTAGGAATATATTTTATAAAAATATATGTATATAAAAGCATACTATGAGAACTGTGACAAAATTACCAATTAGTTTTTGAAGACTAAGGTTACTTATTATGTAAATATTTTTTGTTTAGTTACTTTAATCAACAGAACATTGAAAGTTCTGTAAAAGTGAAAACACTGTATAGAGATTTACATTTTACTGAGCAAGTTAAGGGTCCAAAATGAAATATATTACGTCTTTATATCATCATAACCATATATCAAGGGCATTCACAAAGGTACCACTGAGATTTTGAATGAAAAGGTTTGAAAGAAAGGCCTTTTCATTAATAAGATGGTTGAATGTACCTGTCTGTGTGTATATATGTTCTGTTATGGAATATGTGATTGCATACAAAGAGAGTATTTTTATGTCTCATTGACATATTTTTGGATACTTGAAATGAGATAGTAGATTCAATTATATGAACAGTTTATTGTAGATGTGAACAACATTCAGACTAAATTAGTGTCCTTTCCAGATTAGTGAAGTATTACAAATCCTCTTAGTTTAACAGGACATACAGGTACTCATACCTTCAGTAAGTCAGAGAATGGATTTTAGATGTTTGCCTTTAGACTCATCAAATTATAAATGTCATCCATTGGATGAAATTCTTTGTGAACTGCAGAGAATCCAGATCTGACTCCTCAGATCCTGTCATTCTGGGCATGCACTGCAGCAGGCAGACAGGAGGGACAGCTGCAGCCTCTATTGAACCATTGGCTCCTCTGTGCGTTAAAAAGAAATATCTCTGAAGTTACATTTTGATCTGAGTCCATTCATACTCCATTAGGACTTTCAGAGCCTCTGTCACTTTACCATAGGCTTTTGTGGTAACTGCTTCTCTCCGCACATGTGTGTGTGCGTTCTAGATCATGCATTTTATTGTCTTGTATAAACCTAAACTGAGCAGCAGCACAATCCTATCTCCACCTGTTTGGTGATTTAACCATTCTTTGTACTGTCAAATTCCTTAATCCGTTATATTTACAGTCAACTGAAAAAAGTGAAACTGTTTTCAAATAAAGAGAAGCAATTCTGATTTCTTGTCTTATCTGTGATAACTACTTTCTCACATACGACATAATGTAACTGCAAGCTTTCCAATGTTGTTGAAGTGAAACCCGTGAAATTAGGAGATTGGCTCTAAAATCTTAGTTTAAATGTTTTTATTCTTTCTGGGGAAGTTGATATGGGAACTTCTGAGTTTCCCTCTGGTTTGCTGTAAGCTGCTTATAACCACACAGGAGAGAATTCACAAATAAACCTTGTGCTTTTCAGGTAATCATTCCCTTCCATAAGCTGAGCCCTTCAATAAAATACCAAATGTCAGAAGACTCTCAATAAAGTCAAGAAAGTTAGAAATGTTGACATATGCAATAACTGAAATGCTGCTCTGTATGTGTTGCCCTTATTTAATATAGTGGGAAATCTCTGTGGGGGTTGTTGATTTGGACATACATATGTACAGCTTATTCATCTCTAAGAAAATTTCCCACAAGGCTGACACATGATTCTGTTTTCTCAATTTGTTGCTTCATCTCACCATTCCTAAAGCATTTTTCATTAGAAATGCTGTTTTACTAAGGTTTCTACAGAGTAAACCTATTCTGAAATGGACATTACTGTTACATTCAGGATTCTCTTAAATAAGTTCGCTGCTATTCCTAGTCTGTGCTTTTACATTCTGATTCTTTCACCCAGTATTCTTTTTATAATGGGAAAATTTTATCTGTTAAATTCTGAGCTGAGACTGATGCTCTGTCTGAAGTGTATTCTCATTGAAAACAAAGTTTCTAAAAGTTGTACACCTGTTTAAAATTTTTTGTTTCTGGCTACCTGCAGGCACTTGAGTATAGTAAGACATTTATGTCACAAATGACAACTTTCTAGTTTCTAAAACTTGTCTTCAATGTGCAAAGCTTTTGAAGAGCCTTTTATCTTGCATATATTTCTGAGCCAATGTGATCTCTTTCTGCTGCAGAAATTATAATGGAAAAAAAACAAGAGATGTTTGTTTTGAGGAAAAGCAGAGATAAAAAGGCAAAACATGCTTTTAAAAGCAAGTCTGAGACAAGCTGTTTCAGTCCCAGGCTCAGACAAGTAGTTATGCTCCCTAACCTCCCTGTGATTACACTTACGTATTTTGAATGGTACTGGTAATTTTAAGGAGAAAGAAATAATGCTCTGTTTCTTTGCAGGCAAAACCATATTATTAAAACAACAAGAAAAGCCCATAGCATTCTTTGATTTTTGTGACACTCTATTTTGCAAAATGAAATCACAAAATCTGAAGAAAGTAGTATGGTAAAACGAAAAGTGGTATCTCTACAAAAGTAAATTCTTCCATGTTTCAAAGTTTGCATCCAGCCGTTCTGTCAGGTCTTCACCGGTAATACTCTCTCTTCCCAGAAAGACCATCCATTTTTGCTTGCTCTTAGTATTGGCTTCAAAGTTTGAAATTGTCACCTCATTAAGATCCTACTCAGAGATACAGGAGTCCTCATTGTCCACAAGAGACTTGCTGAATTTATCTACTTCTTCATATTGAACCAGAAGATGTTTTCCCCATCTCTGGGCCAACCGCAAAATAGGATGGTTTCACTCAGGGAGAGCATCTCTTGAGCGTATTGGTGAGGTTCAAAGGAGCTGCTGTGCTCTTTCCCATCTCACATCCTCAGTGGGGTGTAGAACTTGGCATTACCACGGCTAGGTTAACTTCCAGAATCAGAAAATTTGTTTCACTGACTTAATTTAAATTACAGCATTGCCATAAAAGCATAACCCATTCTGGAATATTTGCCTGATGAATCTCAGAAATGGTAGGTCAGAAACAAAATTTGTAGCACAGGGCACTGTTACGGGTCGGAATTTAACCTAATTATTGTGAAAGAGCTACTTGAACTGCATGTTGAAACAGATATCACTGTATTTGTAATAGCAACTTAAATGGCAGCTCTTTTGTGGGTACTTTTCTGCTTTGTTTAAGACATTTTCATTTTTGTTTTTTAGCCAAGCACCAAGACGTACTCACAGAGTGGCAGGCACTCTGTGTCAGTAGAGGTCCAAATGCAGCGGCAGCGGCAGGAAGAACGAGAGAGTTTCCAGCAAGCCCAGCGCCAGTACAGCTCCCTGCCCAGGTATGGGAACTGTCCCAAGCTGCTCCGTGCCTGCAGCCAATGTCATTTGTGGAGGAAAATGTCCTGCTTATTGCAGACACTTATGTTCAGCATTGGTATGAGGTGGAATGTGTTCACTGTGGAAGAGGCATGGAATTTCTCAAGTGAGAGCATGTGGTAACTGAGAATTGCTTCAGAGAATTGCTTCAGAGCTGATATCAGGGGGATTTGGTGACATGCAGCACCCAAAAGAATTGAAATATTAAAATGAACCTATTCTTTGTGGGACACAATCCAGTTTAATTTTCTGCAATTACAAAAGTCTCCTGAGCATGTGACATGAGTTGTCCCCTTTTGACATGTCAGATGATTTTTTTTTCCTGTTGCCTAATTCCTTACTAGGTAGAAATTCTATCTTTGTGATGTTAATATGGAAGAAAAATTAAAAGGGAAAAAAATTTCAAGACCTCCAACAAAAAAATGTGGAACTCAGAAAATTGTCCAAGAAATCAAGGATATATATTTTACATATATACATTTTTATTATATATAGAATGCTGAAAATTAACACATTTTTTGTGTAGATAAACCTATGGGGTTTTTTTAAATCATAGGTTTTTTTAAGATTAGTTGTTTGGGCAAAATGTCTTTTGCTTGATATTTAGTTTTAAGAATGAATAGAAGTTTAGCCAACTTGTATTTCAAATTAACTCTCATAGTTAAGCATTATGCAAACAGTCTTTGCATTTTGAAATATCAGCAGCAATGATATTGAATGGAGAATAATTTACACCGGAGCTTGGTGTCAAATTGCTTTCCAATGAGGCTGTATTATTTTTCATGACTTGCGTGGAAATGGTGTGGAAAAAAATTGTTGAGACAAGATATGTTTTACCAGGTATATTATAACTCTTTTTTTGGAAACAAATATAAGCCTCATAGCAAAGTTATCTAACGGTGAACTCTTATCATAGCAACATCTTTGAAAATAAAACAGTTTCAGATTTTCAAATGCTTTAACACCTTTCAGTGTAGAATTTTTCTGTTAAGTTTGAAAGGTGGGAAAGGGAAATGTAAAGTTCCTGTGTTTTCTGAGATCGTTAGTTTCTCATCTTGAAAATCTTTATATCCCCTCTTCTTTTTATCTCTGCCTTCCTCTGGAAGTGACCACACCTATTAATGCCATATTGTTTTTCCTGAGAAATTCTTGCAGTTCTGCTAGCCCCACTCAACCATATTTATTTATTGTTTTAAAACTATGATTCTTAAAACTCACTTCCTCTGTTCACAATCTCTGGTAGCATTTAAAAGTTGGAATCACTTGCAATGCTGTTGCAGTGGCAGAAATTAATAACTCTAAGGTGAAAACTAATCTACAAGAAAATTAATCTACAAGAAATATGGAAAATAGATCATAGAACAGCTCATAAAAATGCTTGTTTTGAAAAGAGTTACTGAGAACTTTACTCAAGGTGGTTTTCAACATGAGAAATGTTTGTTGCCTTTCATCTTGTATATTCTCTAAGAGCCTCCTTCTTTTCCCCCTTTGCACATTCAAGTCTTTAGTTTAGCAAATAAACTCTTGAGTCAATTTTAAAGGATCTTCCCAGAAAGAGGGAAAGTGTGCCAACTAATTTGGAATGAGTACCAGAAAACAGTCAGTAAATTAAATTGGTTCAACTAGTCATCCTCTTGTCCCATGTGAAACTGCAAGAGCTGGGTTTAACTCCATGTTAATTTTCTACTACTTAAAATTTATCTTGCTCTAGATCAGAAACCTGACAGTTTCGTAGCCTACAGAGGTTCATTCAATTTGCTCTTGTTCCAGGGAGTGATAAAACATGACTCAGAAGCATTGTTTCTTTGGCAAAGTTGGATATGAGAATACCAATAACAGCTATAAAATGTTTTCTAAGAATTTACATTATGTTGCAATTTTTTCTGCAATAATTTACATTCATCCTGCATAACATTTTCATACAGAGGTCTCAGAATCAGTTATGAAATAAGGTGGATATGGTAGTTTTCAAATTATACATGTGGAAGGAAGATTGCAAAAACATTGGGGGACTGTTTACTTTTAGTAATGGTAGGAAAATTCTCCAGGTCTCCTGTCTCTCCACTACATATTCATTGGATGGGGCCACATTGTCATATGTGATGACATGAAAAAACAAGCCATATATAAACATCTAAATTATTTTTTTACTGATTTATGCTGCAATATATTTTATTTTATTGTTTGATTCTCATACTATAATTTTAATCTCAAAGTGGGTATCTCTTTTGCTGCAGCACAAAATTGTTCTACTTTATCACCACCAATCTTATTTTAAATTCATACAAGCATCTAGCAGTTTGATAGTAAATTAAAGTTATTTCAAAACCATAATCTGTCTTCAAAATAATGTGGTGATTTACTGTGAAAAGAGATAAGAATTTGTAATTCCTATATGTATTTGGCCTATTTATCAACTCCCTGGAGCCAAAAAATGAGCAGTAAAGGTTATCTCTGCCTTTTCTTTTATGAAAGCTATAGAAGATTGGGAAACAGTCCTTATAGCACGAAATTCCTTAGTTCTGGAAATGGGATGAAGAAACTGGAACTGCCTATCAGTAACAGCTTTACCTTCTGACTTGTGCAGCACTAGGGCAAGTGTTTTAAGGATCTGCCTGTTGCATTTTTGATCAAGTGTCAGTCTAGATTCAAATCTCTCATAAGTGACTTTACAATTGCTGGCTGTTACCTGCGTTCTTAGGAAGCACAGCAACATGTATGGTCTTTCCTAGTCTGCAAGTGAATTGTAACACTTTTTCCTTGAGAATATGAAGGTAATTGTAGCATTGGATGGGTTTTCATGGCATATTCCTCCTGCCGTAGAAATATATTTAAAGTCTCTAGGAAATGTCCTTCCAACAAAAGAGACAAGATTTCACTTTGGGACAGAAGGGAGCTGTGACTCTAGAAAGTGACTTCTGGAGAATGCTATAGCTGGGGAAAAGCTGATGGCGTGACAGAAGCCGCCTTCTTTCCAGTGATTGTTGTCAAGAACAGTTGAAGGGGAACCAGAACATTTGTCTTAAAAACCTCTTTCTTTTTTCTTTTCAGGCAAAGCAGGAAAAATGCCAGTTCTGTATCTCAAGACTCCTGGGAGCAGAGTTATTCTCCTGGAGAAGGGTTCCAGACTGCGAAGGAAAATCCCAGATATTCCAGCTACCAGGGATCAAGGAATGGCTACATGGGGGGACATGGCTTTAATGCCAGGGTAATGCTAGAAACACAAGAACTGCTTCGTCAAGAGCAGAGGCGGAAAGAACAACAACTGAAAAAAAAAACTTCTTCTGAAGGGCCTAGCAACTATGACTCATATAAGAAAATTCAGGACCCTAATTATACCCCCCCTAAAGGTCCTTTCAGACAAGATGTACCACCTTCACCATCTCAGGTAGCGAGGCTGAACAGATTGCAAACACCAGAAAAGGGAAGACCATTTTATTCTTGAGGTGAAGAAAATGAGGATCAAATTACCACGCAATAAGGAACATTTTCATATAAAGACTTATATTTTGAAAACTTTTTAAACTGATGGTACTAAGGAATATATCCGTTTTCTATTTCAGTGCCTTTGAAAACATGGGCAAAGCACTGGTGGGCCTTATGTCTTTGCCCTTCTGTCCCAAGTGTTGAATCCATGGAAGGACGTTCCACCATTTGACAATCATAGTGGAAGTGAGAAGCGTTGCCCTGCATTCCGAGTTCCCTAGCCCAGTCCAGTAGCTGTCAATGGCTTTTTGCTAGGATTTGTTGTAATGTGTTTTACTTTGCAGTGACTTATTACACCAATGTGCAGCTTTGTGGCATAAAATTAATGAATTGGAGGCTGAAGGAAGCATTGACATGTCCTTTATTATTTCTCTCGGGTCAGAAGGAGGTGTACATATCAATCTTGAGAGGATAAGGCTGAGCTCTACTCTGGATTGCAGTTGGAGTTCTGATGCGTTTTATGGTGGAGTCATTACCAGTCTTCGTTGATCAATATTTAAGTGTCTATATGCTGAAAAACTATCTTTCTCCTATTATGCACATATGCACTCTTTTTTCTCTCTCTCTCCCCACTCTGAGCTTATTAAAAAAGCCTTTATCCTGACTCATGAGGAAAAAACAATATTAAGCTTTCAGTTATCCTGAGAATCCTGTTCCAATTGCCTTATAATCTTAATGCACAGTCCATTACAAATGAAATAACTGGAGGGAGATTATTTATACAGACACAGCCAAACCTTTGATAAGTATATTTTACTATTTTATTAAAGATGGGAAATTATGAACAAACATACAATTGACTTCTGCTTTGCTTTGCTTCTAAATTAATTTGGTCATATGACACTTTTATCTAGGAAGAGAACTAGGGAGGGTGTCAGCTCATGGTCATCTGATACACAGTAGTCTTTGGGCAAATTTTGGAGATAGCTCAAAGCAAGAGCAGAGGAAATCAAAGTTTTCCTTCGGATCAAATAGCTGTAAAGAGAACAATTCCTTCTTTTTAGAAATTGTGAAGCTTTGTGGACAATTTCCTTTGTGCTTCCATATACCATATTGTTGCATTGTGATGCTACATTAAAAAGAAACCTTTAAGTACATGAATGAGAGATAAGTGGAGACAAACTGTTACACATCATCCTGAAAACATGTCAGTATCCAAAAATTACTAAAGCAAAAAAGATTTCTCTAGCAGAGAATAATATTTGAATGTGCATATGAGTTATGAAAATTTCTTTTGCAGCAGTTGTTTTTATGTTTGTTGGTCTGAACTTCATGTATTGTAAAAAATATAGCTGGGTTGCTGAAGTGCCTGCAAATCCTGATGTGAAAAAGGCTTGAGAATGGATCTCAGCATATTGTGTACAAAAAGGAGAGAAAGCAAGAAAAAAAAATCATGTATTGCATGATTTTTTTAAAAAAAGGCTATTTTTTTTACTGGCACATTTTATTTTTGCGCCAACTCATTTCTAGAATATATGTGAAATATCAGCACACATATCTGTGTCTTTTATGCCTGTTTGTTAACAGTTTTTGTTGTTAATAATGTACTCCATGTTTAAAAGTTCTTATTAGTGTAAGCACAGTGACATTGGATGACAATAGCTTTTTTTACACAGAATTTACAAAACTGTGTAAGATGGCTTTCCTTGTACATATGAAATTTAGAATAAAAGGCTGTTTCCACCTTTGTCTTGGTATTGCCTGTAGACCCCTATGAGAACTGCTGCAGACATTGAGTTTAAAAATACCTAACAGATGTTATTTTATACTATTCCTAATGGTTTCTGTGTGTCTTCCTGTGAACCCTTATAAACATCAGAAAGAAGAGAAGAGAAGAGAAGAGAAGAGAAGAGAAGAGAAGAGAAGAGAAGAGAAGAGAAGAGAAGAGAAGAGAAGAGAAGAGAAGAGAAGAGAAGAGAAGGTTTACAGCTCAGCTGAGCACCTGAAGCCCTGAGCTGAGACCTGAGGATACTCAGAGGCAAAACCCACATTGTTTGATGTGTTGTGTTATTTGAGGCCATACCTGTGTCATCCAGGAGGCACATCTTTAAGACTAACCTCTGTGGCCAAAATCTGCTGTGCTGTATCATGGAGTCCTCTGCCCAAGGAGAGCACTGTCAGAAGGACACCCACTGCAATCTGGCCAAATCCAGGCGGTGTTAGGAATCTCCCTCTGCACTTTGTGTGTGTTTTGGGGTCTGATGGGAGCCCGTCACAGGAATGTTGGCATGATGAAAAACGAGAACAGGCAGATTTAAGAATAAAGCAATATGTACAGTGCCAGCGATACTGTTTCCCCCATTAGTATTGGAGCTGAGTCTGATTTTCTCCTTCTTCCCCTCATTTTGTTGGTTACTGCAGGAATGTCAATCATGGTTCTGTGTATGCATGACATCAAGGTGTTGCCATGGCAATAATACTGTCAAATTATTCACTGTGACTTTAGTGTGGGGATCTCAAGGGGAAGAGTAGCAGGAGCTGTAGGGTGGACAGGCAGCTTTCAGTGTCCAAATAAAGTAAAGGCGGGATTTTCCAAAATACTTATATTGTACTGTCTTGCATTTGAATGTGGGGAAATAATTGCATTTGCAGTTTGCAGGCCTTGCTGTCTCATCTCCTGACTGCATTCCCAGATTACATAGTTTGCCATTTCTATGGATTTATTTGCACTGGCAAATAATTGCAAGCACTAAAAAAAAATGCATCCACAGGAATGGAAAACAGGTTGAAGCCCTTTTTAAAACAAGGCCTTTGATAAACTGTTGTAGGAAAAAGGGCATGTGTTTGGAAAAGTATGAAGTACAGGATGTTTTATGTGTGAGGATGGCATATGTTAAAGTTTACCCTTCTATGAAACTCCTCTTCAAGGTGTTAACAATTTGCCATAATTAGATGTGTTCATGAAAGAAGGCAGATGTTCTCTCTGGGCCGTGTCTGTGTTATGTTAGTAAAGAATAAAGTCTTTTTCTGGCTTCATCATCCTGTCTTCTTCCTGACATAGCGTAGACAGGATTTCTAATATTAACTCCCATAAGTTGCAAAGGGCGATAAGGAAGTGGGAGGGAGATATTTTAATAGAAAATGACCTTTAGTTCTGCCTAGTGAATAGATTCAAAAGTTAATTGAGCTAACTGCATTAGTGCAGTAATTTGTTTGTGGATGCATTACCATTATGAGATTAACTCTGTAACATTAGTGTATTTGAGAATGGTCACAGGACAGACTGTAAGGGAGCTTACAGCATCGAGGAGTGGGTGTACTGCTTGCACATTTTGCTCTGTTGAAACCCTGAGAAAGCCATCTGCAAAGCCTCCTGTATTTTATCAAAATAATTTGTTAATGCTATTGAAATTCTTCAGGAAAGTTTAATATTACTAATGCAGAAGACTGCTGCCTTTCTCAAAAAACCAACTTTCCCTCTTCACATGGGCCTCCTTTGGACGCATGAGTGCAACCCTAGTGAGTTACTGCATGGGCCAGAAAGTTTAATGCATGTCTTTGAGAACTCTGCCATCAAAAACAGTGAAAAATGGCATGGAGCCCAGCTGAACATGGTTGGAAAGTACAGTTGCCATTTATTGCTGGCAAACAGCTGGAAGAACAACAAAAAGAAATTTAAGCCCATCATGACTGCAGATATGTGGCCATGACTGTAGATATATGGCCTGCCTTTCAAAGCTGCACTGATGTTTCGGTCACGTTCTCTCTGTTAGTGAGTATCTGTAACACTGCATTTATCTGTTCTGGGTATTTTGAGAAGGGGAGAATTTGGCCAGACAAGGGAGAGATGTGCCAGATTAGCAGTGTTGGCTAAACATAGGATATCTTGAGTAATTCAAACCTTTGAACTTGGGTTGTTGAGACTTAAAGTGAATTTGGCTATTGCATGTCCTGGCTTGCAAGACTGTTTTCAAAATATTTCCTAGTTGTATTTGCTGTGCCTGATTGTTTCTACATCTTTTTCTCCAAGTCCTCAGTCTAGTTAATAAGAGTTGTGAGGAATCTGTCAGGAATGCAAAAAACCTCATGTATTTCTTATGCTGCTGTTGTGCCATCACACCCTGGCCTTCCAGACCCAATTTAAAATGTAGCTTTAGAATGGCAGAGGAAGGGTCAGAAATCCACGATGGGGGCTGACTTTGTGAAAGTAGGGCTTGTGTATGTATGTGTGTGTGTGTGTGTGTGTGTATGAGAGAGGCACAGATTGGATTCATTTCCCTTTAATTCATGTTCCTCTTCAAATAGTAACTTGTAGCATTTCTTCAGTGTTTTTCCTACATGAGCAGAAAGCAGCTTTGATTTGATGCACATGGTCAGTGTTTCATGCCCTCTTGTAATCTCTTCTATTTTGTATCAGCATCGCACTTTCTCTTTTACATCTGCTGATTAATTTATTTGTTTCTCTAAATGGCATGCAATTCATTCATATCCTAGGCTACTTCTTGCCAGTGATTGATCTTTCTCTCTTAGATTTGTAAACCTATTTTAATATTTTTCTGTCCTTGGGAGTAGTATTATCGTTTGTAATTTACACTTTAATCAATTTTGAAAATTGAGACTGGAAGCTTGAGTTGGGATTACACAAAAGCAGACTAAAAAACATGGCTTTGATTTCTATTCTGTGTGCAGTGCACCCTTCCTAGATACTTCTGGGGACTGGACAAAATACTCTCTGAATAAGATGAAGAAAAACATCATCCCAGGAGCTTTGGAAGAAAAAAAAATTAAAGGAAGTTTGGAAGATATTTATGCCCACTGTGTTCTATCTACTGTGGAAAACCCCAAAATTTCTTAGATGTATCACTCTGCCTGACTGACTGATGGTTTCAGAGCTCAAACTGACATGACTGTGGTTTAAACGCAGGTGGTTAGAAAAGGACACTGCTTGCACCTTTCCAGATGATGCCAGGACCCACTTCCCTTGCAAATAGGCTCCCAAAAGTCTGTTTTCAGATGCACATCTTACAGCAACCACGTTATGGAATGGGCTTGCAATCACAAATTGAGCCCTCAGTGCAGGGCTGCAGTGACATCTGTCAGGGAGGGAGAGATGACAGGTGCAGGTGATAATAGCTTCAGGTATCCAATTTTAATCTGCTTGTTTGTTGGAGTAATCCTTGTCTTAGAAAAATAAGGAAAGAAGTGAAGAGTGAGGGAAAGGTGTAAAATGTGGGTAAAACGGTTCTCCACTTCCCTTATGCTGTTGTCACCATTACAGCCACTGGGGTTTTGTCACCTTTTCTTCTCCTTTATGCTCCAGAGGCATAAAAAAGAATAAACTAGGTAGCAGTAACCTCAGCACAAAACTCATGACTCTCCTAGAGATTCACTCTATGGTGTAGCACATTAGATGTGAATTAACAAGGCAACAAAGAAAACAACTTTACTGTCCCTTTTTTATTTTCTCTGTGGGTTTCCCTGGGGTGTGTTTAGGTTGTCAGTCCTTAGGACAAGAAGCTGTGTTTATTTTTTATCATGTATAGAACAGAATAGTATTCTTGGCAATACAAGCTAGTAAATATTTTGGGGTCGAAGGGAAATTGATGTGAAAGGAGCTTTTTAAAGTTGGTTTATATAGACTTTTGCAGCAGGTGCATGATGTATTCCTAGTCCTAGTAATATTCTCATTTATAAGTACAGACCATACAGCAGGGGTCTTTGCTACAGTTAAAATGAGTTCCTCAGGTCTCTTCGTTTATCTAAGGCACTACTTCTTTAAAGCTTTTAGAGAGAGTGAGAGAAAGATCTCTTTCTTGTGGAAATACACATTCTCATGGTCACTGTTTGAAGTCTGCAAACTATCTAGAGGAGTTTTAAGGGATTTCCAGGAGCTGCAGCCTTCTGCGAGGAGCCCAGAACAGTTACCACCTGTGTTCAGAAAGCTGGAGAAAACATTAGTTTTCACTGCTCCACTGATGTAATTCCTATTCCCACTTAGATTATGCTGAAGTCTGAGACCCCCTTCTGGGTACCCATCACATTTTATGTCTTCCTTAGGAGCAAGGGCAAAGCTTTGTAACAGCTCAGCTGTAGCCAGGCTATTAAAAGCCAGTAGGTTCTTAGGAAGAGGAATGGCTTTGCCTAAAACCTTGCATCTCATGATGGTGATGTATGTTTTGCTCCATTCTACCAACCATCTGTTGTTTCCTGCTGGTGACACACGTCTTCCCCAGCTTTCTCAGTCTGTGGTACATCAGGCTCTGCTCTGTGGTCCAGCCTAAATGGCAAGAACCATTTTAATAAGTGTTTATAAATAATATTAATGATAATTTATTACTACATGGTCAGTTATTTTCTGGGCTATCAGCTACAAAAGAAGGCAAATTTACACCAGAGGAACCACTTTTGCATTTTCACTGGAAGTTTAAGGCTGAGAAGTCTTTTCACACTTTGGCTTCTAAAACTCACTGAAGGTTAATATAACCCAGTGCAGCACAACAGGGACTGGAAACGGCAATGTCTTGTTTTAGTGCCTGGTTGATGGTTTGCAAAACTATTTTATAATCTGGACTGAGTTAATTGTGATTTTCCACATATTGTTCCTCACTTTGAGGACTGAATAAAATCATATTAAAAATTGAAACCACTAAATTATGCAACCTGTTGCTAGCCAAAAGCTCAGTCAATAATATAGCCAGCAAAGTAGAAATAATTTGTCTTTGCACATCTCATTCTTTGTTTACAAAATAATGCACAGGTTTTTTTATGAATAGTAGTATACAGAATTTAACAATTGTTCATTCTTGTTTTTTAAAGTCAGTTTGCGCGAATAATTTTCTCATCTTCATGCAGAAATTTTCTGCATTTTTGTTGACTAAAATATTACTAATCTAATTTCCTATTAAAAAACTCATTTCCAGCATTGCAGAGCTGAAAGGTGCTACCAAGCATTTAGTCTTCAATTTACATACAACAAACCCTGTAATCTGATGGGGGATTTCACACAAGGATGGCTGCATGCAATTACGTGGACAAAGGAAAAATTTCCTCCAAGGATCTGCTCTACAACAATTTCATCTGTTGGTCTCCCATTAAGAGTCCTATTGTTAAATTGTTTATTGATGTGGACTTAAGAGTAAAACAAATCTATGTAGTGTTGTTATATCAGGTTTTCAATGCTGTTTGCATTTTCCTTTTTTCCTTTTTAATTATAATTTGCATTTGTTAGAAAGGGACAAAGTAAACAGATTGGAATAATTCATTTGAGTTAACACTCATTGACAAGAAAACATTAAGCATTCTCCAGATGAAGCATCAGTCATGAAAGACAGAAGGATAATCCCGACATTACAACTCAAGTAAATTAGTTTTTGGATATATATTCCAGCATTGCATGAAGCTGTACCAAGACTTAATACTGTCATAATAATATGCACTTTTAAATGCTGCCAGAAATCCTAATTACAACAGAGAGAGGATTCACTGTTTGTGTTTATTAATGTGGGAATGTTGGAAGAGTATTTGATATCAAATGTCACAGTCTAGAGTGATTGGAGCTAAACTGTAAAACTGATTGAGAAGGTTTGGGCAGATAAATACAAATGGCAAGCAGTGCTCAAGACACTGCCATGGTGGAAGTACATCCTGAGGTTCCCCCTCTGTCATTGCAGAACAAGTGTGACCTCGTGAACCTCGTGCCATCCCTTTGGAAAGGTGGTGAGAGGAAGTGGAGAGTGCAGGACCAAGGTAAGCATCAACCTGAAGCACATTTGCTCCTTCTGAGTACAAGGGAGCCTTTTGTACCTTGGCTGGCAATGACACTTTAATTCCCAACTCAGCTGTGTTTGTCCACAGGTGGGCAGTTGGGGTGTGTTTTTTCTTCATTTGGTGAGGGTGGATACAAAATTCTGCCCCACCACACTGTGCCAACCGCACCATCATAGTTGCTTCTTAGAAGCTTTGACTCAAAAGCTGGCAGCTCACTGTGCATGGTGGCCAGGACACCTTTCCTTCAAACAGGAGGGAGGGAAAGCAGGGCAGGGAACTACCTTGCTTTCTCTGTGTATTAGGCTGCCATTACCACAGAAGAAACCATTGCAGTGATGTTAATTTACTTAGGTGTTACTTTTCTTTTGAATTAAGTGGTATGCTGAGAATTTCACAGTAGTGTCCTCTGCTGCACAAGGTTTAAGATGCAGAACTCGGGCTGGGAAAGAGCACCTGGAAACCCAACTTGTAGCTCTGAAGATATTTTAAAAAGCAAAATAATAAAAAAAATATGTAACAGAGCAGTTGATCTATCTCCTAGTATCACCATGAATGTTCTCCCAGTCCACACTAAAACATAAAGGAAGTGTGGTTAAGAGTTATCTCCCTTTAAATACTCTGTGTATTTATTAAATGGTGAGTAATTTGCAATATTATGACATTTGATAGGTGATACTTGGATCCAGCTGACACAGTTTCAGCAAGGAGCCGAGAGAACAGCAACAGTCCTTCTATTGTCTTGGGCTGGCATTGTGAGGCAGCGATGAAAGCAGCAGAGCTGGCAGTGCAGTAACCTAATACAGAACGCAGGCTCCTTCTTTTGTTAAACATCTCCTCCTAAAAATGCTGGCAAGTACACATTGTTTCCTTATCATTTTTTCCTCTTGAGAGATTTCAATTCCATTTACCCCACGGGCCCAAATCCTTCCTGAACACACGAGTTAGACAGTAAGGAGGATTACCAGAAATAGCTCAGACAATGACCAAAAGCCATCTTCCGTGCCTTTTCTTTCCAGCCAGCCACCCAACTTTCATTATCAAGGGGATGAATACCATATCTGACTGCATAATCAAAATCCAGTGACCTGTCAGAGCAGTAAAATAAAACTCTCTTGCTGTTTCCCTTTGACTAGGCTTCAGTTCTGGCACGCTTTTAACCCAGATTTCCTGACACATTGTAACTTGCAGACGTTTAAGGATACAGCCACTGAGCTAATACGTTTTAGATTGTCCCCTAATAGTATATATGGTATATTTAGTGTCATGATTTCTAGTAAAATTGGAGCACCCTGATGCCAAAGAAATAGCCTTTAATTTAAAGAGCATCAGCAAAGACGAGTGAAAGCACATTGAATAATAGAAAGCTCTGCCCAGTTTTTCCAGTAATTTTTCTGCCTGTGATATTTGCCAGTGCATTCCTGATGAATGTCTAAGGTAAAAATGAATGCTCATTTGGATCTTGAATGTCATTCAACATATGGAAAGAACCACTGACTTTTCTTTAAATATAGTCCCATGTAGTCACCACTGAAAAAAACTTTAATTTTTTTCTTCTCCTCCAAATACATTACAGTGCACTTAGTGGATTAATGCTCAGCAAAGTTCAGAGAAAGTCATACGAGGTGCCAAAAGGGCACATTCTCCAGTTGCAAAGTCTAAATCTAAACTCTGTTCCTTAGAGCCAACTCTAGATTTTGTAAAGAATGAGGGAGAGATTATTTTTAAATGTTTTTCCATACCGTATATTTCTCTTTTTCCCTCTTAACTGAGTCACAGTTGAGCAGCACAGCTCAACACAGACATAATATTCTTTTTGTGGATTGGTAAGGGAAAACAGAAGGGCTGGTTTCACACTGCCAGGATAACTGTGCTACCAAAAGGGGTCCCAGAGCAAGTGCCCTGGCAAGCCCCACGTCTCTATGGTCAGTTTGTCTCTGGGCTTAGAAAGCGGGAAAGTTTCTGTGGGGAGTCGTCTCAAGGTTTTCTCTGAAGGTTGCAGTACAGAGCTCCTCCGTAGTCATTCCAGATTTCTGGGTTTTATACTAAGTAGTAAGCACTGAGCTGACTTATTTTAACAATAGATTTTCTGCTCTTTTAGAAAGAACCTCTCAAGAAAAAAAATCTGGGATTCCTTTTATATTTTTTTTTTCTTTTCTCTCCTTTCACAAAGGTGTGATATTGGTTACCTACCCAACCATTTTACCCAAGGAGGATAAAAAATGATACCTTTTGCAACACACATTCTGAGGCTCCAAAACTGAGAAATGCCATTTGTCCCATTTATTAGCAAAATGTGAAAATTACAGAATTCAGCCTATGAGCTTGGTACCTAACCCAGCAGCAAGCAGCCAACTGCCCCATGCAAGGTGTTAGCACTAGACCTAGATCTGTCTAATAACTTAACCAACTTGGTGTCTTGGCACCAGGCTCTGGAGACTTTAGTTTCTATTTTTTTATCTTTGAACTGAAATCCAGATTTTTGGTACTGATAGCTTTCTAATTGGCTGATTATTTTAGTATTTTCAGATTACTTGTTGGCAAGTACACTTTTACAGACAAGTTCTTCACAGCAAGAGTTGCATCCCTACTTAGTGTGCAGAAGTAATATTTCCTAGACATCTATTTCATGTGACAGAGAAGAAGCATCAGAAGCTAGTGGAAGTTATTAATTTTTAATATTTTATTTCAAATTTTAAGGTGTGCAGTTACTGGATAATGAAAAATACTTGGAAGCAAGCATTTTGGGGAAAATGTACATGAATCAGAAGGATGCTTATTTTGTATTTTCACTTCCTTTGATCTTCAGAAAATGCTGACTGCAGTCAGCAGTGTTGGCAACAGTCCTTTTTCACACAACCCTTGAAGTATTGCAATACTTCATTGCCCACAACAGCCAGCCAGGCTTTTAATAAATTAGTCCTGAAGGTAGAGATAGATTCTGGAGAGATTCTGAGGTCAGAAGAGATTGCTATAATAATCTAGTTTATAACCTAACTTCCTTTTTAACACCGACTGTATAATTCCGTTCAATACTTCCTACATCAAACCCAGTTTGTGGCTGAAATCAAGAAAATCTTTCAGAAAGACCTCCAGTTTATGTTTAAGATGATAAGGGGCAGAGAATTCACCACATCCTTTGGCAATGTCCTCAGTTTTTAATTGCATGTACTGATAAAAATTTATGTTATCATCAGTCTGAAGTCTGCTAACTTCATCTAAATGATCTTGCTGTGCTTTGTGTTTGCTCAGTTAGAGGCAAAGTTACATACACATAATTTTACACACTGAACATGACTTAATAAGACCTGGGTTCCAAATGAGAAACATTAGCCTTGAGTCTCAGAAATTCTGAATAGGGAAAACATGAGCACCCAGATGGTACCAGAGGAGGGAGAGAGAGGGGAAGAGTGAAGCCCAGAAGGATGTTATATGCTGAATTTCCATCTGCAAACTGGACGCAAGCAAAAATAGAGACCAATTTTGAAAATCTGGCCTGTAAATATCACAAATAAGAAATACACTTTCAAGATACTGGCTGTTGTCAGGTTAACATTCTCTTGATGCTTCAATATCTTCTTTTTAATGTTTTTTTGATGTTTCTGTAACTAAAACCAGGCTTGTGTAACAAAGAGATGGTTTGCAGGCTGCTAGTCAGTACTGTGACCTAGAGATAATTCTTAATGCTATTTCTATTTGATATAAAATCACGATGCGTTGTCACCTTGAACCTACCATCCTCTCATAAAGGGCTTTAATCTTATTTTCCCTGTTGAACAGAGGCATTCTCATATCCTTTTGTAGTCAAATTGTAGGATCTGACTGAAGCTATTTTCAAAGAAAGGAATGTATCTGGTAACTGAAAATTTAAATTTGATTTGAAAACCGAATATAAATATTTTGTATTCTAATAACTTTTTATTTTTTTGTACTGGGGACAAAAAGAAGAACAGGAACTTCAGCTTAGAGATTAAAGTCAAGATAAATTCCTAAACCAAAGCCAGTACTCCAAATCCATTTCTTCCTTTTCTTTGCTGCCAAGTTTTTTTCCTCTAAACTAAGAGAAATATTTACCATTGGAGTGATAAAACTGTGAGCAGCAGAGTTCAGCCACGCCAGGGAGAGAATATGATACTTTACATGAATATGTCAAGGTAATGCCAATTAAAATAAGAGAAAGGGGAGAAAAGAGGCACGGAGTGACTTTTTAAATCTTTCACACAAATCTTATCTATTCATAACCCAAATCAAAGCAACTCTGATTGCTCTATCAAGTGTAATATATAATTAAGGCAATTCAGTCCTAAGGTTTGGGGTTATTGCAGTTCTTTTGATTTGAGTCGCTGATTGTCTTAGTGAAAGAACTGGTTGGGCGTTTTTGACAGAGAGGTTTTCATCTTAAAGAAAAACCCCATCTGTCAAAAGGAAAACTTTACAGTGAGGACAAAGCCTGCAGAATAATCAATAGCCCAGGACTTGCAGCACTCCCAAGAACGTGGTAGTGCAAGTCCCTGCTCTCAGCTGGAGCAATGCCCGAACCCCGGAGCTGCTGTCTGGCTGAGACTGGGCCAGAAGCTCTCTCCTCTTGCCTCCATTTAAATTGTATTGCAACAAACACCCAGCTGCTGGGCTGCATCGTCAGTCCCTCAGTCTCTCCGGCTGGTTTTGGTTTGCCCTGGTACAGGAGTGAGAAAGGTTTGCAATGTTAAGAAAGCACTCTCTAACACAGCATATGCAAGCTCCGAGATCTCTGTGAACTCGCCTGCCCTGAAGCTTGACCTCTGCAAGTCTGTTTGAATGTTCACTATCCAGGAGGCCCAGAGCACACATGAATCCCAGCCTGTCTGCAGCACCCGTGAGACTGGAGGATCCAGGCTCACACTTTGTGTGCTCGTTCCCGCCGCCGTGAGTCGGGGTGTGAGCCGCACGCAGATTTCCGTGCCCTTTACTGGTGAGGCTGCTGACGTTTTGAGGAAGCGATTCTCGCCTGTTACATCTACAGCGTGCTCCAAACTACACGTTCGCAGGATAGAGTTAGGCTGAAAGGTGTTAGTGGCTGCCAACAGGGATGTTCTGGCTCCAAAGAGAATAACAATCCTCATTAAAAAGAATGGGTGTGCCAAGCAGTCGGCCAGGCTACACAAACAAAGCAATCAAGCCCCTTTATGAGGTAAAAGCAGCTGGTGGCTGAGGAAATACCAGCGGCACTTGGATGTGGCTTTACGACACAGGAGCTCTGCAGCAAGGAGCTGACGGAGTTCGTTCCTTCCTGCCCTCCTCCCTCCTTCTCTCCAGCCCCTTCCCACAGGCTGCTGCCCCTCAGCGCTGGCTCTGCTGTGAGCTCAGCTGGCCTCAAACGGGGTAAACAAAGCGGGGTCAGAGAGGCCTGGGGGGGACACAGTCTCCCAGAGCTGTGGCTGCTACCAAGAACCCATCAACTGAAATAACATTGAATCTGTAGTCTTATATTACATTGATTTTTTTTTTTCCTTTTCCATTTCTGGTGGTTCTGTATGGTTTTTTTCATAGTGAATGGAAAGGAATAAAATAATGCAGTTTCTCTATTATCTTTAGTATAAGAATTTAGTGCCTTATAACACATTTTACTGAATGTAAGATTGAGAAAAAGGAAATCACAAATTCCTATCCCAGCCATGCAACTTGCTAGAAGGTGTGTCTTTATCATGTGCACTCCATTCAGGGTGGAATTTACATTCTCTGATTTGAGTTAGTCAAAAGCGTGTAGGATAAGTTACTCATATAAATGCATTCCTGAGTCAGCTGAGGGAGAACCACCTACACAAAGCATTCCTGCCTGCCCTAAAAAGGGTTCAAAACTGGGTGGCTGGCCAAGCCTTAAGGAAAGCCTTTATAGTTGACAGTTAGATTTTAGAGTATTGAAGATAGGCGTGATGAATTTCACCCTTTTAATCTTGAAATCTTGTTCTACTTAAATTTAAAACAAGATTCCTTTGTATTTCATTGGGATGAGGGTATGTCCTTTACATGTCTCTTTAACAGAATTTCTTTCTCTTAGTTCAAGGGGAAAGCACACTAAAGTCCTTGAGACCGCCGAACCAGATGAATACCTTCCCCCATGTCCCATGTTACACTAGCCAGGGCCGCACTGGTTAGTGCTAAGCAGGAGAAAAAAACAAGTCACCTTGCTTTTTGGTAAATTTGTTCCTGATCTTTATCTACCTCACAACTCTGGTACTTTGAAAGTGTAATAAATATTTGTTAAATGCTTCCTAGGTGGAAGATATGAAAATATCCCTCTTTATTAATAACAAACTCTTAAAAAGTGAGCACTGAAAGCTTACTCCTAATAATACTTGCTTTTGCTATATAATGGAGGAGATAGAAAACCAACATAAATAATTACCAGCCTGGCAAACCATGCAGCTCAAATCACAGAAATTGCACAATTCCAGCAGGAAGCCATCTTACAAAAAATAAAATTAAATAAAGTGTTTTGTTCCAAAAAGTTATATTGAAATGCCCACCATCTGCTTTAGCCTCCCAACCGTGAGGAAATTTAGCATCTGAAAATCTCTCCTTAACTCATCCGATTGTGCCCAGTAAACGGAAAGCCTATTTGCATCTAATAGAACGAGGCATGCCAATAGAAATCTCATATCTATTGGCAAGTTGTGTAATTCTTTATAGCTATGTACTAGATCCAGATGCTTTGGCAAGGGATATATTCCTTCAGGAGTACTGCTGGAGGGAGCCTGTATCGATTGCCTTTGCAATTATAGATCGGACCCTGGCAATCACTAAAGACAGGGAAACATTTTAATTCTGCACTGTATAGGCTCATTCTTGCCTTTAAAAACAAACCAAAAAATCCATCTATTTTTCTTGTCTGTATAATTATAGGTGTATCACTAAAAAGAAAAAAAAACATTCAATGGGCTATTAAGGAAGCTAGTGGTGTGTCCTGCAGACATTCCCAGTCTTCACACTTGACATTCAACAATTAAAATAATTCAAGGATAGTCCAGCCCAAATTTCCAATAAATAACTGCAGAAGAAGACACTGATTGTCATTAGACTCTTTCCCCAGCTCTCACTAATAAAACTTTGGCTACCTAGGTTAATTCAACAGCCTGGCTGCCACTTGGAGCAGAGCAAGAAATCTGCCAGGTCACTGGTGGCTGTTGCTCCACTGCATACACAGTTGCCTTTGTGTTCAGAGCCTGTGACTAGACACAAGTCAGACTAATTTGTCTTAATTCAGTTCAGTTAGAGGGGGGCAGCTTGTAGATGGGCTTATATTTAACATTCAGCAAATCAATTTATCATGAGCTTGTGGCTTTACAGGCACATCTTAAACTGACATAAGTAGATGGCCCATGCTGTGGCTTCTTCTGGCACACACAGATCCAATTCAACATAATAGCATCAAGTCTCATTTGAAGATATTTGTAATAATCTCTCAAGTTTTAAGTGGTAATTATGATATTTAGTAGTCTTTTAACCTAGATCTCTAGATTTCAGTAGACAAATAGAACAGGATTTGTCATCAAGATGCTTGGGGAAGTGGTATTTAATCTTATCTCAACAGAAATGCTCAGGGAAACCAGATGGTCTGTGGACATTTTCTACCTGTTGCATCCTCATTTTATTCTACTTCACTGATGATTTATTCAATGATTCATTGATGGCAAAGAGTTTAGTGCACACAACTTCTTCAACTTTGCCTGATGCTTTTCCGTTTCAGTGGTATAATTAGCATAGCATGTTTAAAAGCTATCAACCTAACTCTTCTGAGTTATTTACCTTGGAGTATGCCCCTGACACAAGGCAGTTTTGCTCTATCTTGCAGGCTTTGCAGAAAAAGAGAGCCCCAGTTGAGGATAACATTCCCAGCCTCAAGAGAATGTAGTCATTGAAAAATTATAGGAGGGAAAAAAACAGGGAGTGTTACCTTCTTTACTTAGACTGTCTGAGAAAATATTAAGTATCACAGCTTTAAGTCTTGCCCATGTAGCATGAAATATGAGGTCTTTCCCTTACCTAAGTTACATATACAAAAAGAAGTAATAACGTTGCAGAATTTTTTTCTGTGGGCAACTTTCTTATTTTGAGAAACCTTGAATTCTGTTGTGTCTTTTAGAAAGTGACAGTTTGCTATAGGGAAAATATTGAGTTCTACAAATTATCAGAGTGTGCTGGATACAGTTTATTAGCTTGATCTTTCATACTTAATTGATGTTTTCTGTGAAAATAAAGTTCAGCCAAGCAGAAGGGGAAAAAATGTTGTGCCACATTAATTTTAGTTGTACAAGCACATAAACGGCCATATGATCATTCCATTGGTTAATTTCATACCCCTACGAAAGGCTCAGTCTGGTTTTTTTTCCTTGTTAAAACTTCACATTAATAAATAAAATTGAGTTTTCATGCTTTGCTAGACAGTCAAAACTCAATGACAAGAAGCTACTACTGCTTGTCTTGACCACTCTGACTTCATTTTCCCCTGGGTACCTTGTAGGTAAGGTGAAATACTGTGCCCCTGTGGCTTGAACCCCATCTTTACTAAAATATGATAGAAAGGAATGCTTTTCAAATGGAAAGATGATTTTGCTGCTGTGTTCCAGAAAAACAATTACAAACAACAGCACCAAATCACAAAAGACCAGAGCCAACTTCATTTGACACAAATGGAAATCTTTCAGTTCACATCAATAGACTTTAATCAGACCAGTATTTCCTTATTTCCTAGTTTTATTTAGAAATATCCTTTAGGCTTAGAATGAGAACTAAACCCTCCTCTCCCTTCCCCTTCATATTTATGATCCAGGCTTTTGTAATAGTAGCATTTTCTCAGCAATGTCTGCAGAATACCAATGAAATATTTCTTCCCATAGTGACACATACAACCATCCTCGAGTGGGAGGAACAGTATTTACAATATCCTACTAGACTCCCTCTTTAGCTTACTAGGTTCCTTCATCTGTGTCTTATGGCTTATTACCAAGTGCTGTGAGAACACACAGAACACCTACACCTTACTAGAAAGACAAACTGAATGGCTTAAACCACACAGTCTTTCAATGACTGACTCACAAATTATCACTTGGTGAATAAGGACTTTATTGCCCCTGCACTGTTGTGCCAAATTCCAGTCGACAAAGTGACACAGTAGGTAAGTTTAGATGAAGGTGTTTACCGGTGGATAAGACAATAAAAAACTCATGGCTCAAATGTTTTGAACTCCTGGACCTTTTCCCAGCTTTATTTTCTCTTTAAATGCACAGCATGGCAGTGTTATCCGGCAGCCAGCCCGGGTGTGTGTGGGTACCCTGTATATGGGACTCTGTAACTTGTGTTTGTTTTTGAGCATTGCTAAGGCTGTTACTCTGGTAGCAGTCAGGGTTTCTGGAAATAATCAGTGAATCCCAAGTCAGAACAAAGGTGCTAATGTGGTACCAAGTTCCTGAGTAAATAAACAATTGCTAAACAAAATCTTTTCGACAGCATTGCATGTCTGTGTCAACATTGTGTTTCCTCCGAGAGTCATCTGGTCAGCAGCACTCCAGCTACATGGGAGAGGTCACCCACTTCCTACAGCTCTCTGTCGAAGACTGGCGTTTTGTGACAGAATATACCACTCAGGATTTCCTGTGAGCCACAGGAGCTGCATTTTTTGGCAGGATTAGAGAAAAAAGTCAGGTTAGAAAATCCTGATGGGCATATTTGAGGGGGAAAAAAGACATGAAACAAAAGTTGTTTGTGCCAGCCTCGGTGTCCATTATCTAGTCGGACATAGAACCATATTTGGTCTTTATCACCCAAGCATAGAGATGCAGAATTTTGATACATGGGAAGGATGCTTCAGATATTTCTTATTCTGCAGATTAATAGGAAATTACTAATAGATGGGGGGAAAAAAGACATTCACAGAGGCACTCATTTGTTTATTTCAAATATCCAGCACTTCAGTAAAAACCACAGAATTTTTGCATTCAGAATTGGATCCAGAAACAGGAGTTACCTACTTTCTAGCTCAGATGTAATAGAGTAGCCATTCTCTTGAGAATTTTTTTAATTAAATATGGGAAACCTCACAGAACTCCTTGATTTCATATGATTGCTGCTAATTAAGAGATGAAGAAAGGATACAATAAGCTCATCTGATAGGATTTTTGCCAAGGTAGTTTGAAAGAGCTTGTAAAAATTTTGCAATCTGTGTGTTGGTCTTGATTCAGTTTGAACCTGAACTCCATGGTCTTCTTTTGAATGTCCCCTCAACCCATTATATCTTCTTATCTCTTGTTAAGATATTTTCCCAAGTCCAAGCAGAGATATTCAGCCCTTTTCTGATAGAAATACAGTAAATCTCTCCTCTGTCATCATAATGCAAGATTCTTGAAAGAATCACTTCACAAATTTCAAACTAGTAACTTATTATTTTTCACTGATATAGCACATAGGTGGATAACGTTCCATCACCAGTGACTATAATCACCTTCAGCCCCAATTCAGCATCCCAGGTTCTGGCTTGATTAAGTATTTGTCACTTCTATTTCATCCTCTCCTGACAGAGATAACTTTGTTTTAAGTCAAACTGTCATACTCTGGAGTTCAGGAAGGACATGAAAATGTCAGGTAATAATCCCTCCTCAATCTTGTGAGTAGGTAACACTGCTAATATGCAGAACCATTAGTATGTTGGCATGAATTTAGCTAAATCATTTGCAGCAGTTCAAGCTTTATTAAGATACCTTAAAGCTGATCTGGATAAGCTTCTCCCATCTTTACATGATTTACTCTGCTTTCAGTACTTGACAAAAGGCACGTTTAATCTTGCAAATTCTCCTGAACCTTTGTAACTTCATTTTAAATGAATTTCATAAGTAATTTGAGCACTTCATAAAAGCAAATATAATTTTTTTCCCAAGGAAACAACATTTTGAAAAGTAATCCAGTTCAAAACAGGGTGTCTGTGTGGTTATTACCATCTCCGGATGTTGGAGACTGTGATACTAACATTATTAGTCATGCAAATAAACATAAAAACTGCCACATTACATAGATATTCAAAAGCTAAACAATACTTGAACAAACTGATCAGACATTAGTAATAAATGGTTTTATATTCTCTCATTTCCATCGGTCTTTGTCTTTAGAAGGATAATATCTGGTATCTCATTCTCTCTCTCCAAGTCAAAACATCAAGGAGAACATTCACCTCAAAAGTTAAAACTTCAGAGAAAGGGAAGAAGCACTATCTTTTCAAAATGTTTATAGAACATGTTAAACATTCAGCATGTTTAAAGAAAATTATCTTTAACATGTTTACACTGGGAAGGGGCTAAATGTAAGGTCTCCAAGGCCTTTGTCCTGTTGAAGATGAAATTGAATTTCTACCTACATCTCCTATTCGATGATGCCATTTTTTACTGTAGCAGGATGGGATTATTGGTGCACCATATTCATCCGCCCACCCACCCAACTATCTTCTCTGATTGCTTTATCCTTTGAATCATTGGTTTTTGTTCTATAGCATAACTCAGCAGCAATATTCAGCACGAGTTCGCTTGCTTGTTACTTAAATCTACTTGCTTGAAATGTGTGATGCCTGCCATGTCTGTACCTTCAATAACGATGACTAAACACAGCCAAAGGGCAGTTTTGTAGCTGATGAGTCAATTTACCTGCAGGAGTAAATGACATACCCTTGTTCATGGGTAAGTCTTTGTAAATAGTCAGTGAGCACTTCAGAGGTGAAGAAATTTTTTGGTTTGAAGACTTCAATTTGGTGTACATTACCCAGCTCATCTGTGATGTGGCTGCAAACATTGTGTAGTTTCTGTGCTTATTCACACAGAATCTGCATGTATTTCTGAAACCTTTTAATCTGAACAAGATCTCTCTTGAAAATATTTATCTTCTCTCTTCACTTTCCCTCATTGTTTGTAGCCTACCTCTGACTGCAACACATTAAAAACTAGTATTTTACTTTCAAGCTCACAATCCAAGAACAAACTAAGGGTTTCTAACTCATACCTTGGTGAATTCAAGTTGTTTCCATGAATTCAGGTTAACACAGAACTGATGGAATAATATTTTCTCTGTGGGAATTCACACCAAGGTCATAATCACCATTTTCTCAACAACCTTTTAGGGTGACATGAGGTTCTGCTCTGAGAGTTTATTTTCAGTTTGTCATTCCTGAGCTTTATGGCACAGATAGTTGGTTTCCCATTTTTTAATTGGTACCCATGGTTTTTTCCATGTCATCTGTACCTATCTGGTATCTAACATGGACCAGCAGTTACTGCTCACGATTCATTTCTTTCATCATTTCCCATGCGTTTTTTTTTCAGAGTTGTAGCAACATCTACAAGATCCTCTTCAAAACTGCCAAGGTTTTAACAAGATAACCCAATAACGCATTTACTTTGTCTTTTACATTTCCATATGCCACAGTTTCCATTTCTTCTGACTGCAAGTGTTTCATTGTTGTGAATGGACCCTGCAACAGCTGCTTTCAGTAGCATTCTTGAGGTTCCATAGAATTAAGTAGGACCTCGTAGTCAAGATTAATTTTCACTCTGCCTGTGAGTGACTCACAATGCCCAAAATTCCATTCTTTGCAAAGTATGCCTTAACTTAAAAACCACTTTTTTGGCTATCACTTTGAATAGCTCTGAGGTGTAGTAGACGGTAGTTGTCTCCCTCCAGACCAGGCAGAAGGCATGTACCTGTCTTGATTGTTAAAATTCAAAAGTTAGGAATCATTATAAAAGATAAAATTCATTTATTTGGTGTTTCAAACACATATTTTTCCTTGCAAGAACATATTTTTTTCATCTTCTTACTCACTTCACAAAGCCATTAGAATTTACTGATGAAAAACTATTTAGCAAAGATTAAGTATCTGGAATTCATAAAGCATCTGGTTATAAGGGATCAGATTTAATATCACTGAGATTAAAACTTTACCATGAATTGATTCTAGATATTTCTGCTCTAGTTTTGTAAAAGAAAGAATCTGAAATGCCAAATTCTCCACTGACACAGATTGGTATTTCTTTGTAGAAAGAAGTGGAGATGCATTCCAACGAACAGCAGCTGAATATCTGGCTTTGACATCATCAAAAGTAGTGTGTATTAACCCCATGTGTTTATTGGCCACACACTTCCCACTAGTATGTGCTGATGTGAATACATTAAATATCCTTTTGGGAAATTAACTATTCTTATTATTGGGAGACATTAATCCTTACAATATAAGCTATTTTCTTGATGGAAGTTGTCATGGTTTAATCACAGCCAGCAACTAAGTACCCTGTTCCCCTGCCCCCAAGGGATGGGGAGGAGGATTGGAAAA
>VYZT01039071.1:0-46658 GCA_013400735.1 Pomatostomus ruficeps
AAGCTTGGATACTTTTTGCAAGAATTCTCACCAACCCAGGTGCCATCCTGTACTTTTGTCTCGTGGCAGGTGTGTTCTCCCCAGATCACAAATCCATGTCCCCTCTGAGCAATTTCTTAATTAATTACCTGTCCTTCTAATGCCATGACATCCTCCAAGCAGGAACCGAGCATTGTGCAGGGCTTGTTTCCTGTGCCTCCTGAAGGAGGAACTACTCTTAACCCTTACTGAAAGATCCTTCAGTGCAAGAGGTGCTCAGAAGCCATAGAATTTATTTCCCTTCTACTTTATCTTCTAATAAATTAGTAAAATATTTTAAAGAAATTACATTACCCAGTGAGAAGTAAATTCCTTCCTCAGATTACACTTTTCTACCTGACTCTGTTAACAATGTGTTAAAGGGATTACCTGAAGCTGTTGATGTTTTTATGTTGCCTGGTTTCATCAATCTCATTGGAAACTCTTTAAGGAAACCTTCCTGCAAGGGACAGCTGACCTACGAGTGAAATAATCAACCTGACTGGGGATAAGTTTTCTGTGAATAAATGCTGAAGTCTCCTTATTCGCTACTTCATGCTAGTTAGAATGATTTTCACCAGCATGGTTTTGTGATCAAGCTACTCACACAAGTTGTTTTTGCAGATGTTCTGTTCACTGGGACAGCTGATGGGAAGATTATCAAAATTGAAGATGGGGAAATAGAAACAATAGCCAGAATTGGCCACGGTCCTTGTGGTGAGTGACAGCTCCTGAACGTAGTGTGCCTGAAAATGTCTGGCTCAAGGGCACGTGTTGGTTAAACTCTGCTCAGTCTGGGTTGCAGGTGCATATCCTGCCCTGCAGAAATTTGTAGCAGAAATATTAATGTATTTATATCAGTGAAGTGTGAGTGAAAATACATATATTGGAAGGAAGAGTAGAACAGAGGACCAAAAGAATGGAAATGGGTGGTCTTGACAGCAAAGCAGACAGTTTCCAGCAGTAAAATTTGAGAATGCAAAGGGGTTTTTGTGTCATGACCACAAGGCCTTCAACATGGATGATGTGCTGGTAGAAGATCCTGCATCTTCACATTGGGAGGAAGATGAGGTTGAAGTGCATCACAAATAACATTCCTTTTCCTGTTAGTCCATCCAGAAAAAGCATCTGTCTTAAGAAAAAAAAAAGGGCAGCAACCTGGTCTAGTATTTGTGGAAGGTGAAGTCACCAAGATTCTGAGGTGAAGGGCCACCTCATAAAAACTGAGGGCTCCTAAGCAAGTGTGAGTGAATGAACTCTGAGCCCATGTGTGAGTGGGAAAGTGTCTTGGTTTAAGGCTATTTTATGGGCTGGACACTCCAAAATGAGTTCTCTCTCCTTGTATTTGTAACCCTTCCCCTTTCACCAGTGAGGAGAGATGAATGTGAGAAGATATAAGTGAGAAAATAGCAGTTTGCTAAAAAATAAAACAGCAGCAACCAAGATAACAGTAATAACCACTAGATACAAAGGTGCTGAATCCTGTTAACAAAAAAAACCAACACAGCAACCAAACCTCCAAGATGACAGAATCCCCTCATCCCCCAAACAACAGCCAGCAGGGAACAAGGACAAACCAGAAGAATCCTGGGGAACTGTTCCTGTCCAAACCAGTCAAATGTTGCTGATCCATCTGCTCCACAGCACCCGACAGGAGCTCTCCCGACAGTGGCAGCTGGAGCTGGGGCAGTGGCTGGGACTCCTGGAGAGAGGGGATGGTGCTGCTGGAGCTGTCCTGGGTGGCAGCAGCTAAAAAAAAGGTCTGAAGGAAATTTCCTCCCCAGCCCAGAGATGGGGCTGCCCCTGAAACAGCAGCCAAAAAGATGTTCAGAATTCTCCAGAGATAAACAAACCTGACTCAGAGAACCTGCCCCAGGCAACTTTCTTGGCAGCCTGGCCAACAAAAAAGCTGCTGCCTCTGCTCCAAAGCCCTGGGGGGAAGCGAGGAACTCCCTGTGCCTGTTCTCTCTCTTTAAAGGGACCCCAGTCCCCCTGCCTCCATGAACCTGGGGTAAAACACCCCAGTTGTGCTCCCAGCCCCTGGGTTCTGAGGGGACAGTGCTCACCTTGGGCAGGTTGGTGTAGGGAAGATACAGAATACAATACACAGTTTTTGGGTTACCCAGGACGGAAGGATAGCAACTTACTTAGAGATTTTGGAAATAAATATCACCTTCCCCATCTGCAGAATTTTCCTTTGCATTTTGCTGTGCCTATTTCCCTTCCTCTCTTTATAAGCACAGCAGGAGCTGTGGCTGCACTTGCTTTAGCAGAGATCCTGCATTGGTCATGGCATTTTGGTTTTCTCGCTGCTAAATTGCAGTTATTTCCTGTGGAATTCTGCACCTCCTTCTGAACGAATTACCTGCTTCATTTAACGAGATTTCTGGAACTGAGTGAGGAAAACTGGTAGCAGCTTGTTTATTACAGACCCATCTCTGTGGGGAGCTTAATGTTGGCCATGTCAGCAGTGCCTGGGCAGTCTGAGAAGCCTGGCTGGGGTTTGCTGGGACTGATGGGAGTTCTGTTGGTGGTAATGATACAGGAGCTCACCTGAGGTTCTGGCAGGTGCTGATTGCCAGTTAGAAATCAAGGTCAGGAACTGCTGCTGTCCCTATTAGCTCTCATTGACATATTCATCATTTTATTTATGTAATTCCATGTGGATGCTCATGTGATTAAACTCTGGAGTGATTTGGCAGCACTCTCTTGGCTGCCTGACAGGTAGGACAGCCCTGCTAGGACAGTTGGATTTCAGCATGAGTGTAGGATGGGGGTGGGTGTGGAGAATCACCTTTCCCCTCCTCATTTCCACTGGGCTTTAACAGCTCGGGAGGGCTGGGAAGGTTGTGCTGCCCTGTTTCTTTGGGGCCAGAGGGGTAATGGGGAGCCTGGACTTCTGTGCTCCTTGAATTGGGAAGTGGAAAGGCTGTAGGCATCTGCCTTCTGCAGAAATTTCTCTTGCTAATTTTTCAAACTGCTGATGGTCTGAAGTTCTTAGCTGTGCAGGACTCAAATATCTCCTTGAATTTATCTCAATTCTTCAGATTTGCAGAATTCCCCTTCCTCCTCATATAGAAGTCTGCAGTGTCTGTGTCTTGAAAAAACATGCTTTTACGACAGTGTTGAACCTTTCCAGAAAAAGAAAGTTTTTCTAAAATTAAAAATTAATTTAATTAAAAAACCAGAACAACCTCCTGCTACAAACCTGCTGTAAAACTGATTCTTTCTGAGAAGAAGCATTTTGTTAAATGCAATTTTCTGATATTTTTCTCAACTTGGGCAGCTGTTAGCCTGGCAAATTCTGTGATTATCTCTAGACCAGTGAAAACGTGGCATGGGGATATCTGCTTCACTCCCACCTAGTAAAGCAGGAATAATTTCTTTAATTAATGTATGTGCCATGGAGTTTGTATAAGCCACAGTTTGAAGCAGAGGTCACATGTGGAAGCAAAGGGGAAAAAAAAGAAACCTCAAATATTTTATTCTCTACTTGCCATCATTTTAAAATTGTTTCCTAAGGAGGCCGAGAGGATGAGCCAACGTGTGGAAGACCCCTGGGCATGAGAGTGGGGCCAAACAACACCCTGCTTGTGGCAGATGCTTATTATGGACTCTACGAAGTTGATCCTGACACAGGTAGGAGTTTGCTGCTCCAAAGTTCTCTTCCACTGACAGATCTGGGCTTCATTTGCAGCTGTGCCAGATGCTGCAGGCAAAACAATGCCTGTCTTCTTTGTGGAGTGATTTGGAGCTGTCTGGATGAACTGACTCATGCAAGAACCTGATATTTGTTTTCCTGTAGCAATCACTTCCTCTCTGCATCTGGCTGGCTGGATCAGAGCTACCAGTGATTTATTTTCTGGCGTTACATGGCTGCTGTTGTTAAAATTGGTGCCCCGGGATCCATGAAGAGAGCTCTGTGGTAGCTGTTTCACTTTTCATAGAAGGAAAGGGAAAAGATTGTTACGTGAAACTTTTTGTCGTGTTTGCTGTACTTTTGTTTCTGCCTTGATCAGTGAAAAGCTCTTCACTTCTCTGTAAGCCAAACCTACCCAAAGTGAAGAAAGATGTGTTTTGGTGCAGCTACATGTTTGGGTTTTTCTTCTTTTTGTAACCAGGCGAAACGACAACGCTTGTGTCAACCAAAACACCGATAGAAGGCCAGAAGTTGTCGTTTGTCAATGATCTCACGGTGACCAGGGATGGGAGGAAAATCTACTTCACCGACTCCAGCAGCAGATGGCAAAGACAGGACTACCTGTTCCTGGTGATGGAAGGCACAGATGATGGGCGGCAAGTATCTCCTCCCCAGGGCATTTAACTTGCTGAGAGCTCCCCTCTAGGGCTGGGCCTCACCCTTCCTTGGTCTTCATGTTTTTTCTGTTTATAAACCCACCTCTGCCAACACTGCCCTGGCCAGGAGAGGCTGAGGGAATGTGTGGGTGTTGCTAACGAGACCTGCAGCAAAATAAGTGAGATTCCCCTTTTTTTTCTCCTTCAAGAGGACTGGCACGGGACAATTGTTTTAAAAGTGAAGGTGTTGGCATCACGTTCAGCCCAAATCCTTCAGGAATGCTGCCAGTCTCGAGTGCCTTGTTATTTCTCTTGTGTTCACAAACAAATCCTTCCCGGCTGTTCTGCCTGCTGAACTTGGGTGAGGTGCGTGTGAGAAAAGATGGGATGCCTGAAGAAGGAAACACAGATGCATAAATACAGATTTTGACTCAAAAATGGTTTCTTTTTAGGCTCCTGGAATACGACACAGTGACAAAAGAAGTGAAGGTCTTAATGGTGGGGCTGAGGTTTCCCAATGGTGTGCAGCTCTCTCCTGCAGAAGACTTTGTCCTGGTGCAGGAGACAACCATGGCTAGGATCAGAAGGTGAGTATGACCCTGAAATTATTACTGATCTGTTTGGGGATTGTTTAAATAAATGAGTGAAACGACAGAAGAAACCTTACACTTTATTTATGCCTAGTTAGAAATGACAAGGAAGGTGAGCTTCCTCAATACTTAATTTTTTTATTTCACTGTATACTTGGCTGCATAATCTTTCCATCATGGGCTCCTTAAGCACAGTGGAGTAAGCTGACTTTTCCCTGGGGAGAAGTGTGTGGGCTGTATTTCTCTGTAACAAAATAACGGGAAAAAAATTTTTTTTTAAATTTTGGGACTCTCCTTTTGTACTTAAACTGCCGGAGTTAAGATGTTCTAATCTATTATCTATGACTTTCAGGTATTATGTGTCTGGGCTGATGAAAGGTGGAGCAGATATGTTTGTGGAGAACATGCCTGGCCTTCCAGACAATATCAGGTTAAGCAGCTCTGGAGGATATTGGGTAGCTATGGCAGCTGTGCGACCCAATCCTGGATTTTCTTTGTTGGACTTTTTATCTGAAAAACCCTGGATTAAAAGGATGATATTTAAGGTAAAAAAAAAAATATTAAAAAGATTTTTTTAAATCACCTTTAGTATAGGAATGGAAGTGATAAATGTTTGTTTACCTTGTTTCTTCCTCTTCACAGGAAGATTTAAAAAAACATTTAGTGCTGTGGTGAAAACTGTTGTTGCTTTCCCCTGGTAGAACAGTCCTTATATATTCATAGGTAGTAAAATTTACCATTTGCTTCTTTGAGTAGCAGGTACACATCTCCTAAGCTGCCTTCCATCTTGATCTTAGGAAAGAAAAAGAGACTCTCTCTTCTCTAACCATGCAGCAGCACAGGACCTGCATTTGGATATGTGAAGACTTCACCTGAAGTGCCTAAACTGCTTATTGCCAGGTGTCTGAAGAGCTTTTGGGAAGTGTGAGCTGTTCCCATGCCTGCCCTGGGCACCCTGGGAGGCAGTGGATGGCGTTAGGTGACGTTTTGTTCTGGTTCACTGTGCCTGTTGTTGTGTCACCCCGCTTCAGGACGAGCAAGGATAATGCATTTTTTTTTAAGGGCTGGAGAAAACAGCATGGTGCTTTTTAAACAGTGCAAAGACTCGAAAATACTTCTGTCCTGGAAAAAATAAAACTCACCAAGCAGTGCTTAGGGTTCCACTCCAGCTGAAGCAGCTCTGTGCTGTCCCTGTCTCTGCTGGTGCAGTGCAGGAGCTCCGAGTGGTGCTGTGGGGAGCTTGGCATCAGCTGCTCCAGAACAAGCTGCTGCCTGGTGCGTGGGCAGCCTCTCAGCCTGCCTCTGGAGCGGAGTGAGCTGCTGCTGATCCTTCTGTTTCTTCTGGAGTTGGCTTTTCAGATTTCCATGTGTTAACCCTGTGCAATGGTGTTTACTCAAAACATGTCCTTATGTTCTCAGCTGCTGCTTCTGAGGAGTGTGGAGTGGTCCTTGCCTGTATCAATGTCTGAGATCTGACTGTGGGGAACAAAACCTTGTGTTAATTTTCATTTTTTTCTTTCCTTTCAGCTGCTGAGTCAGGAAACCGTGACGAAGTTTGTACCCAAGTACAGCCTGGTTGTTGAACTCAGCGAGACGGGATCCTACAAAAGAAGCTTCCATGATCCCAACGGAGTGAGAGTAGCTTACGTCAGCGAGGCACATGAGCACGACGGACACCTTTACCTGGGCTCCTTCCGCTCGCCCTACATCGCCAGACTCGACCTCCAGCATGTGTAGCTGCCCATCCACAGTCCCAACAGAAATCCCACTGTCCTGCACCGCTCCAGAAGTGCAAGGGAAGCGTGTGCTTGAGGCACTGTGTGACCAAGGACAACAAGTGACAGACTGTTGAGGTGACTGGGGCCATAGGAAAACACACAGCTTGCTGTCCCTGTCCTCTGGTTTGGCTGACTGCTCGTGCCCTGGGATTGGCCTGCATTACTGTTCATGTCTGGGGACTGTGGTGAGGCATCTTCATTCGGTTCCTTGTTCCTCCAAGGAAATCCATCGATTTTCCTGCGCCCAGCCTTGTTTGGAGTCATCTTGAACGGACACCGTCATGTCGCCTTTAATGCAGCTGTTTGTCCTCTTGCACTGGGAGGGTTTGTGGTGGATGGAGTTGAACTGTGTGTGATTTGGGTGGAAGAGGGTGGCTTGCATGTGTTTATTCCTGTTTTAGTGCCTCCTGTCCAGGAGTGGTTGCAGTGCATGTTCCAGTGTCACACCATGGTGCTGTGGTAGAGGCAGCAACATCCAGGACATGCCTGGGAATCTGGTTGTGCCACTGGGTTCCTCCAGCCCCAAGCTGTGTAAGTAACATCAGACATTGCAATTAACTGTTAATCAACATGCAGAATCTAATTGGATCGTTACCTGTGGACTCCTGTGTTTCTTTATAGCATTGTTGAATGAAAGTTGCATTTTTTTATGTTATTAAGGACTAGTTCCAGTGGGTCTTGAGAGGGTTGTTTATAATATTTCCTCCATGTTTACTGAAAGTCTCCTGTTCATTATCTATGAAAGTGTTCCTGGGAGAAGAGGGCTAGCTGCAGGAATCCTCTTCAACATGCTTTTTATGAAGAAATGGTAAAGATTTTGGGGAAGGTTGGTGTCTGAAGATGGATGTAGACTCAAAAGGCCCCTGTAAAATCTACTGTTGGTGGATGAGGAAGGCTTTGGTGGAGGATTTTGGAATGCAGGAGTAGCTCATGGATGCTCTCTGGCATCTCCAGGGACTTCCTTGTTAGCAGATCCTTGGCTTGGTAAATCCAGAGAATGTTTTTCTGTCAGCTATTGCAGAGGAAAGCCTGTGCTTTTATATTTTGTGGCTGGAATGGCTGGCAGCACAAAGGAGTTCCAGACAATAAATCCGTTTCATGGAGGAGCCAAGGAGGAGAGGGGCTGTGGTGGACCTTGTGCTCACCAGCAGGGAGGGGCTGGTGGGGAATGTGAAGCTCCAGGGCAGCCTTGGGACAACATCAAGGACAGCAAGAGAAGCTTTTGTGGGTATGTGGGTGATAAAAGGAAATATAGGAAAAATGAGAACCCTCTCTGGAAGGAAAGGGAAGACCTGATTACCCAGGACATGGCCAAGGCTGAGGCACTCAGTCACTTTTTTGCCCCCTTCTCCACACTGCAGTGCTGCAGCCACACTGCCCGAATTGCAGAAGGGCAAAAGCAGGGACTGGGAGACTGAAGAATCACCCATTGTAGGAGATCAGGTTCAAGGCCATCTGGGGATCATGAAGGTGCACAGGAGCTGTTTAAATGCATCCATGGGTCCTGAGGGAACTGATGGATGAAGTGGCCGAGTCACTCTCCATCATATTTGAGGAGTTGTGGCAGTCCAGTTAAGTTCCCACCAACTAGAAAAGGGGAAAATAACCCTCATTTTTAAAAAAAGGGGAAAATAAAGACCTGGGGGACTACAGCCTGTCAGTCTCACCTCTGTGCCTGGCAGGATCATGGAGCAGAGACTGGAACGTGTTACTCAAGAAGTTGCGGATGCTCCACCCTTGGAAGTGTTCAGGGCCAGGCTGGATGGGGCTCTGAGCAGCCCAGTCTCATGGAAGGTGTCCCTGATGATCTTTGAGGTCCCTTCCAACTCAAAGCACACTATGATTTTAAAGAAGAGATTTTGCATCTTGAACTAAAGGGCTCCCTTCAGCAGCTCTGTGATTCAGTGCTCTGATACTTTGGAATTGAAGTTTTTGCTGCTCTCTCCTTTTCTGCCACTGGGTGACAATCCAACCTAAGCTTGCATGATTGCTCCATTTCCTCACCTCTGGAAAGGAGAGAGATTTGCTATAAATATAAAATGAAAAGCACCAGAAAAGGGGAAGGTGGTGCTAAAAATGTCACCTGCTTTTGCTGGACTTCTGCTCCTCTGTTAATGGAGGGCTATGCAAATTAAAGTCACTCTTGCCTGCCACTGCCTCTGTCACCTTGCTCTGTGTTACTGCCAGGCTGCAGCTGTCCTGTGGCTGATGGCTGCTGGATCAGCCTGACTTGTTCCTGTGCAGGCCAGGGGCTGCCCTTTTTGGAAATACCAGTCCAGGGCAGACTGACACTGCTCTGCCAGCCCTTGCAACTTTTTGTCCTCTTGTGGTGGGGTATAAAAATTGAACTTAATGGGATCTTAAATTGAAAAAGCAGATCTGCTGTGGTGATTCTTTTATGCTGATGCTTTGGCATCCTTGGGGCAAGCACAGCTTTGCCTCTTGGCACACAGTTATTATCACTGGTGATTTATTTGCCAAAGTGTTTCACCAAGTAACCTTTGGACAGAGTGCAGTTCTCAGTTTATTTTTTTTTAAGGGTGCTGCAGACTGACTGGACTTGTACCCCATAAACTAGGGCTGTTGCTACAGGCTGGACAGACAGGCTTTACTCAGAGAGATTAAAGACCTCTGAGATCTGCAAAGTCCCAGCTGTGGTGGGTGGCACAATGCTAAGCAACAAACCTTTTCATGTTTCATTTCTTGTAAGAACCTTAACACTTCATTTTAGCTGGCTCCCGTTCCTGGTGTTGTGCTGGATCCTGATAATCCATCCATGGCATGGTGGTAAAACCCAGATGAAACAGGTTGACTGACACCCAGTCTCATTATTCAGCAAAAAGTGTGCTTAAGAACAATATTTTTCAAGAAAATATTTTTTTCTAAAAATAATTTCTAATCCTTGATGGGTCCTCAAATGCAAGAGCAAAGCAGCAGCATTTTAATGCCTGTGGAATAAACAAACTGGCACAAACTCCTCTTGGTGCTCCTGTGAAGAACGGTTTTACAGGCTCATTCCACTTCCACGGGGGCTGAGTGAACGGTGTGTGGATTTCAGATGGATGGTGACACACCTGCCTGGAGCAGGGAGAAACCTGGAACAAGCCAGGCTTGGGAAAAACCAGCCAGTCTTCTCTCCTGGTGATATTAGTGCAGGAATGACACCTCTGCAGCTCTGAGACTGGTGCTTCTCCGGTGTGAGAAGTCTTGCTGGCTGCAAGAGCATTTCCAGAGGTGTCCAAAGGTCTTGTCAGAGCGTGATTGGCTTTTAGTGGCAGAAAAAAAGGGGCTGTGGTCCCCTAAGAAGGGAGGAAATCCTCTCTGCAGAACTCCCAGAGAAGCCTGAGGCTGCTTCCCGTGCCTTACCCAAGCTTCTTTTGGGACAGACTGTGGCATAGGAGAGAACGTTGCCCTGTCTCCTGAAAGGCTTGGGGAAATTTTTGATTTAATGTCAAGCCCTGCAGTAAAACTATCCAAGGGAAGGAACTGAGCTGGAATACGCCACAGCTGTGCATTTTAAAAATGTATTCTGTTTTGCCTTGTTGGTGGAATAGATGTTTCTGCAGGGCACAAGTATCAAGAAGATTTTACTGAAGCTATTTAAAACCTTACTCCACAGTTAGCTGCCCTGATTCTTTTCTGGAGCAAACTCCTGCACTAGAGCTGCAGGAACATAACTCCTGTGTGCCCCTGAAGCTTTTATGCAAAGTTGGTTTCTCAGTGTGAACAGCTGATGAAAGTGATTGCAAAGCCTTGGCATGAATCTGATTCTTTTAAACTAGATCTGCTTCGTGCCAGTAAAAACTTTGCAGGTGAGACAGTGACCTCCTAAGCTTCTGGGTCTGTGTGCTTGGTGATCACCACAGGGATCTGGTGATGCTGACACTGGGGCCTTCTCGTCCAGCCTGCTTAAAAACCGTGCTGCAGGAGAATGAGCACAGGGGGCAGCTGATTTTTGCTGATCTGAGGTAGGGACTGAAGAATTCAGCAGTAAGTCATGGTAGTTAGCTGTGTGTGCAAGGCTTTTTGCTCGCAGTCAGCAGCTGTTTTCTCCTTGTGTGTCTGCTGCCAGCTAAACCTCGTGTTGGTTCCGTGCAGCTGTGCCTCCCCAGCTGTCACTGGGCTCTGAAAGTCACTCAGGTTGTGAAATTGGCTGCATCTGGTACAGGCAGGCCCTTCATGCAGAGCTGCTGATGTCAAGAGAAGGCAGAGTGGGAAGTCTGTCAGTCAGCAATGCTTTATGTTTCAGTCGCAGGCAGTTTGTTTCCTGTGCAATTTAAAAATTTGGGAGTATGGGAGGAAATACTCACAGAGCAGAGCTTTTGAGCAAATGCAGATCTCCATCTGAGGATCTCTGGCCACTGTGAAGCTCTGGTGAAACTCAGGTTGTGCTTGTCCCACAAGCTCTTAATGTCACTGCTGGGGTCGTTCATTTTCTTTTTCTTTAACATACAGGACTGGCAGAAACAAGTTTTCCTTCTCACCTCATGCCCTGAATCTTTACTAAAAATATTCTCGAATTGCTATTGTAACCTGAAATAGATGTGAGAGCTGCAGCAAGGTCTGCAAGGGTATGAACTCCTCGGAGTGAAGCGGTGAACTGTTACCCTTGGTGTAAATTGTAGCCAGGAGGCAGAGGGCACAGACATTGGCTTTTGGACTGCTGCATGTCATTGTGATGGAGTGGTATTTAGCTGCGGTTCTTTAGGTCAGTGCCGGCAGTGTCCTCCTCTTTAATTACCCAAATCCTTCCCCAGTGAAGTGCTCTGGAGAGACACAAAGAGCTCAGCTGGCTTTAGCTCTGCTCCTTTCTTTGGTGCTCATGAAAGCTCTGAGGGGATGATGGATGCTGCGATTCCAGTGTGCCTTTCTTGTTCTAATGTCACAGTGAGCACTCGGATGCAGCTTTGAGCATGAGGCTGATCTGTCTTTCTCAGCGGGTGCTTGTCTGTCTGCACAGAGAGGTCTGAAAAGCCTTGCTGCATTTCCCTTGGGAGAACAGCAAAGGCCTGTTGGGTTTGTCAGCCTGCGCGGTGCCAAGTTCACGTGGCTTTCACTGTTTGTGGCTGTGACAAATGGAGAATTGGCGTGGTGAGGAGATTGAGATGAAGCACCGCGTGCCAGGGGCTTGGGGAGCCACACAGGGGACGCTGCTGTGTGACATGCTCGCTGCCTGCATGCCTCCCTGCACAGAGCTGAAGTGACAGCGCGCTGCCTGCTCGCCCCCACGGTGCCATGTGAGAGGCAAACGACATCTGCTCCTGAGCACCAGGCTGTCCTGCTGGCTGGAGGAAGGAACATGGATCTGCCCAGCCTGTTCTGGCCCCGACTGTCCAGAGCTGGCAGCCTGCTGGGAAGCCCTTGGCATTGTGGGGAGTGTGCAGCTTGAAGTGAAGAGGGGTTGAGACCATTCCTGACCCCTCTGAGCAGCTCTTCCTGGTTTCTCTTGCTCTCCTACAAACTTAGCTGTGGCTTGGCTTTCCTGCTTCGTGGACAACCCCAGCCACCACAGCTGACTTTCTTTCTGCTTGTCTTTGGCACCAGGCTGTCAGTGGTGGCTTGTGAATGTAGCATCACATTACACATCCTCCCAAGGCCCTTCTGGAGCTTGGTTTTGAGCACGGTTTTTGTTTTGTTTTTTTTCCAGCCAAGACACTGCTGTTCCCAAAGATAAGATGCAGCCCAGCTGCCTCTCCAGCACTGGATGCTGAATTGGAGCTGCTGCTGGGCCACCTGCATCACAAGTGGTGGTTCTGAAGCAGAATTTGAGACTTGCCCAGCTTTGGGATTCCTTGGAGCAGATACCTCAGCTGTACTATCAATACCATCTGTCTTAGAATCCCCAAACTTTGGCTTGGAGCCCTTCACTGGCCTTTCTTGACTGAATGGTTGTTACAAAAGCTGAAAGTGGGGGAATACTGCTAATAAGAGTTCCAATATTGCTGCAGAAAGGTAACAGCTTGCAGAAGAAAAAGAGTGTTTGTGGAAAAAACCCCTGTTCTTTGTGGCTTAGACCAGTGCCCTGCCCATTTAGAAGTGCTGGTCTGTGTTTGACTGATCATGGGCTCAGACTTTGTGGCTGTTTTAAAGGAGCAGCTGCCCAAATCCTTCCTAATAAGGTTCTTAGTTCACTGTAAGCAATATTCGGCCCATGGATGAAGAGTGAAGACTGAAGGAATGGTAGATGCCCACCTAGAGAAGATCATTATTGTACTGAACCTGAATATCAGCTGTGGTCTGTCAGAAATTAAATATTGTATATTAACCTGAACGGAACTATGCTGTTTAACCTCAGCAGAATTGTTCTTTGGGAATGTGATTAGATTTATTGGCCTTGGCATTTGCAGCGATGCCCTTTCACAGTCTAGCTTAGCTTTTGATTAAATTTGGGATTACCAGTTAGACTGTGTCATTTCTGGGCTGTCTGTGTTTCAAAACATTCTTAACCTCTGTCTTAAAAAAAAAAAAAGCACAGCTCTGCCTCTTGGGTTCCTGACAGATGTGTCTGACCATTTCCCTGGGACTGGAGAATCTTAAAAATCTTAAATGTTAAAATCTTGTGTGGGTATGTATCCCCAGGCAAACCATCCCAATGTTGTAAATTTTTCCTCGGTGTTATGGTCACACGCGCTGTGGTTTATTTTACTTGTTTCCATCATGACTTTGTGATGGTTCATCACAGAACAACTGCAACAGAGCTTCCTGGGAGTGCTTGGAAATTCAGCCAGAGCATGGATGGAGAATGAATGACAACACGTGTTCATGTGCAGTTTAGTTTTGGAAAAAAAAAAACCAGACACACAACTGGAGAGCAACACATTCAGTCAAGGCAGGCCTTGTCTTTTGAGTGTCCTTCTCAAGGAAAAAAAACCAACCATGTGCTGAGGTGGTTCTATACAGCTGTTCCCCACTTCAGTATTGACCTCAGCAGTCCAGGCAAGGAAATTCTCATGGTGGGAGATCCCCGTCAGTCAGGCTCTCATGGGTAAGGGTCGTGGTGACAGTGGGCAACAGGGATATATACTTTGTGTGTCCAAGGTGTTATCCAGACCTCAAAAAAGCATTGCAGTGTCTGTGGATAGAAGGGGAATTGGTGAGAAAGTTCAGGTCAGTGTTGGTTGATCTCAGCACTGCAGGCCGTGACGGGGCAGGAGAGAGCAGCGTCCTTTTGCCTGCCCATTTTATCGTAGGAAAAACACTTTGCTGAGTGATCCTGCCTTGTGGGAGAGCCTGTGTAAGGATTCCCCCCACCCAGGAAATCTGTATTTAGCACCTACTCTGTTTCTGCACCCTCTCCTCAGTCACCCAGGAGTGTGGGCCATGTGGATGTGCCTGGTTCAACCCCCTGCAGACAGGAGCTGGCCCTGGATGCACGAAAGGCTCTGCAGAGGAGAGGCTTGTACATGTATGAAGTCATGGCAGAACTGGTCTAAAGGTGAGTTTTCAGCTAGAGGTGGCCAAGAATCCCCTGCAGTTCCTGGGCACCCCAAAGGAATTGAACACATTACCCGTTGCAGGTTTTTTTCCCTCTGAAAGTGGCAGCTGTCCAGGCTGCAGTGATCCCTCTTCTCACACTCGGTGCGTTTGATTTCCACGTGGAGCATGTACTTCAGCCCCCTGACAACCTAGAGAAAGCAATTTCCGCCTTTAAACTGAGGGCATCTTTAAAGAGATGCCAAAACTTTGGCTGGGAATCGAGTGCCACCCCTGGGAACTGCATGTCACCTGCACAGAGCCCTTCAGCACTCCTGAGGAGGACCAGGGCTGCTGTGTCTTGGGTGTGCCACAGGAGGGTCAGTTAGAAGATGCTTTGGAGGACCACCAGGAGTGTGCTGCTCTTACCTGCACCATGGCTTTCCTTATCTGTGATTCCTTGAACAGGAAGAGGTCGTTGGAGCTGTTGTTGTACCTGTAGACCCCGAAGCGAGCGGCCTTGCGGACCCCGGGGTTGTTGGTGTCCACCGGGACAGGGACGCCAGGTCTGATGGTGGAGTGGGGTGGTGGCACATCTGTGACTGAAACAACACCAAACATCAGGATAAAACACAGCAGGGGCCTGGAAGGGTGGGAGCTGCAGCCCTCTGAGCCAATGCTAAACCCTTTCACTTGTCCAGTGCGTTTGTGCCTCAGGAGGTCTCTGCTCACATCCATTACAAAGTAATTTTCCTTCATGTGTTTGAAATGGTGAAACAGCCCTGGGAAATGAAGTGACATTAAGAGATGCTGCCAGAAGTGGTAGCAGGGCTCAAAACAACTTAGAAGAAGCCAGGGTATCACAAATATTATTTAAAAGTCTCTGATATGACTCCCAGTTTATAGAAGGACCAACTTTGAATCTGCTTTAAAGATAGATTATGTTGTTCAGAGTAGAGTGCAGTTTTGATAACATATCAGACACTGGCTCGAGAGTTCTGCTGCTCCTAATTTGCATCTCTTATCTTACAGATAAAAGTCTTTCCCCCACACCCCACCCTTAAACCTTTGATGGCATCTTGAGGTTTTTATGTTAGAAAGATTTAGATATTAGGAGGAAATTCTTCACTGGAAGGGTGATAAGACACTGGTACATGTTGCACCCCTGGAAGTTTTCAAGTCCAGGCTGGGTGGGGCTTTCAGCAGCCTGGTCTAGTGGAAGGTGTCCCTGCCCATGGCAGGGGGTTTGGAAGTAGATGGTTTTTAAGGTCCCTTCTAACCCAAACAATTCTATGATTACCAAGGTCACAGAGTGGAGAAGCAAGGTGTGTATGAAATGGAAACTGGGAAGTGTGGGGGGTTAACCCCTGACTTTTCACATTAGAGCATTTCATAGAATCATTTACTGCATATTTTTACTTGCTTGTGTAGCTCTTTCCCCGTGCACTGCTTATTTTTCAATCATTTAAAAGAAGCTCGAAGCTTACAGTTGGTGTCATTATTTCACCCCCTTTTACATTTGCCTTCCCCTCAATTTTCCCACTTGTGAAATCAAAGAGGAGGAAAAAATCCTCAACCTGCAGAAGGTGCTGTGCAGCCAGGGCAGGAGGTGATGCTGTGTGTGCTGTGCTTGTGCACACAAATGTGCACACAGAGTTGAGCTCCCATCTGCTGCGAAATTCAGGCTTTTCATCACCTCCAGCTTTTTTCACAGATAGATCTCTCACCCGCAGCCACTTGCACAGAGCATAGCCTGTGTACCTGAGCCAGTTTGCACTGAGAAACCTAAGTAGAAAACAGGGGCAGCTTGGTGGTCCAGATATTTAAAAAAATAAAGAAACCAAACCAGAATTATGTGCTATCATCAGCATGGAAGGTGACAAAAATTTATCTCACATGTTGCTTATGCACTCCTACTTACACTGTCACATCCTCCTCCCAGGTGTTAATTGCTGCACCCACTTGCAACACTGCTCAGGGATTTACGCCTTGACCTGCAACAGAGAGACCCAATTCCATGTCCCTCCTCAACCCCAGGATGTCCAAATCCATCTCTCTTTGTGGCTGATGCCTCAGCTCCCTCAATGACCCCATATTTTCCTGCAGGTGGGAGTGGAGAGACCCAGGCCATGCGTTGGAGCGGATGTTCTGCAGGTGGCTTTGTGTCTGGTGTGGAGGTGATGAGCTTTCCTGTCCCGTGCCTCTGATCTCTGTTGCCCCTGGGTGTGCAGCCAGTGCTGGGCAATCTCGTGGTGTTTTCTTCACCCAAAAATCCAGAATTCACTTGTAGGTCCCAAGACTGTTCCCTACGGGATGGTGTTTTCCCACTGCAGCAAGGGTGGGATCCGAGAGTCACAGAAGCTTGTGACCACTCAGCCTTGGACTGAAGGGATTTCTCAGGCACGCACCTCTCACCCAGTGCTCAGCTCATGGGTAAAACTTTTCACAGGGGGTTACGGCACTGGGATCCACAGGTGATTCAGGAGAACCTGTCTGCAGGCAGAAATAAAGCTCGAGGCAGAGCTGCCTACTAGGCCAGCTGTCCTCTTCCTCAGAAATGCCCTGCTTTTCCCTGTGCCATCAATACCAGCCCAGCAGCTATAGGGACCAGCTTTTCCCTGAGCTCTCCCAGCAGCTGGGACATCCTGCCAGGCTGATGTCTCTGCCTTGGGCTTTTCTTGCTGCTCCCCAGCCCCTCGCTTGAATATCTGCTCTCACGCCTGCTGGAAAGTCAGGTGTGGCAGTGGTGGGGGTGCTGACATCAAATACTGTTCTTTGTAAAAGGGGCTGGTAACCACAGACTCTTTCAATCTGAACACAATGTCTTTTTGTGGCTTTTGAGAGCCCTCAGCACCTCTTGAGTCACGGTGACGTCTTTTGTAGGCACGGGGGTGAATGAGACTGGCTGAAATCACACTGTGAGTATGGGAAGAAAACTGTTACGTGTATTATTCAAACCAAGAGTCAGAGTCCTGGAGCTCTTGCTCCTGACTCCTGGGAGATCCAGAAGTGTCACCCATGGCCAGGCCTCTGAAATGCATCACCCAGAGAGGTGAACAGGCTGGACGTGTGTTGCAGACAGGTGGACTCAATGCACCGTGTGTACTAAGCAGGTGATCGTTTACAGGTGGGATTTTCCCCCCAGCTTTCACCAAGGGGTACTGGGCATTTTACCTCTTTCCCCTGTTGCAGCTTGGTGTTGAAAACGACTCCTACCAGAGCAAAGTGAGTATAAAACCTACTGGGCCCTCGTGGGAGAACTTTTCCCCACCGTTTTCCTCTTCCAGACTGCTCAAGGCCAGGATTGGGTTTCCTTTGTGGGCTTTCATTCTTATTCGAGGTGGTCACTGCACGCCACACACACTGGTCTGAAATCACTTCTACTGTCTGGAACAGTTTGCAGGATGAGATTTCCAAACCCCAGAGACTCCCTGGTGTGAGGTACCTGTCATTCTGTCTTTCTCTCTGCAGCCTTTTCTGACCTTTTCATCCCTGGCTTGGCTTGAATGCCATTACCTAAAAATTTGAATTGGTGTAAGGGGATGGCCCTGCTCCAGACACAGGGCAGACTTGGCTCAGGGGGTCAGACAGCAGTGCAGGGCTCAAGGCATTCCAGCATTCCTGAAATCCGGGCCTGGGCGGGAGCGGAGGCACAGCATGACTTGGCCACGCACAACACTCAGAGTGTGTGATCCCATGATCTGAGCAGACAACTCCTGCTGCTCTACTGAGAGATGCTCAGGACCAGAGCATTCATATTCAGAGCCCATCCTTGCGCGTGGATTTGGAAATGTGAAGAGAGAGATGGAAAAGCCGACCCTCCTCCTGCTCCTTCTGTTGGACAATAGCAGGGTTGGACTCTTTTCTTGCTCAAAGCTAACAGGCCACCACTGTTATTAAGCAAATGGGGGCTGTTCTTGCAGAGATGAGCTGAATGTTGTATTAAGAGGCTCTCTCTTGTGTTTTCCTGCCTGAGGATTGTTTTGGGGACCCTTTTCCTGCAGTATGAGAGAGCAGTCCTGGGGATGCTCCCTCCCAGGCTGCAGCGAAACAAATAAGCAGATTGCAACAGGTTGATTTTTATTTTTTTTTTCCCCATCAGATGCTTCGAAAACCTCCTCCCCATTACTCCTTCCTTTCAAAACTTCCTCCCCCTAGCAAGGCTGGGCTTTATCTTTACATTTAAGATGTGGCAGAGTTCCTGCATGCCTCTGCAGCCCCCAAAGGAAACCACAGCAGAAGCAAAAAGCTGCTGGCTAACCAAACACCATCCCTGAGTTCTTTCTGTGTATGGGAACCGAAATAATGCTGAAATAGAACCAAAACCTTCAGAGAGAAACGCTCCTGTCTGCGGCTCCCATTCTAAAGATTTAAGGGCAGCTGCAATCAAGAGAAGTTCCCTTGCTCAGCAAAGAAAGAAATGAAACGGGGTAATGCTTCATTAAAATCAGCTAATCGGCGCTCAAGTGTCCATCTGTACTTAGCAGTCAGATTGTTACCCGCGGTTTTTAGATTTAATAATCAAGGTCATGCAGAGTTTAAACACTGACAAATGAGTTAAAACCGAAAATTGACTTTAAAACCCCTGAATGGTATCCCTGGATAGCACGGTTCACTACACGAGGAGAAAGTCTTCAGAGCAGTTGGGTTTTCAGCTGCAGCCTGAACCCCGCGGTGCTGAGCCAGCATGGGCAGCAGTTGGGGAAAGGCTGTTATTTACCTGAGCATTGCGTAGCAGCACTCACAGAACCCAAACCACGAGGAAAACAGCGATTATTTTCCATCCTTACCACCTGAAGTCGCGGCGGAGCTCCAGAGTGCCAAGCAGCAAAGCGCAGTGAGGCTGCGGGCGAAGCTCACTGCCATCTCCACCACGTCAGCCAGAGGAGTAACTGCCCTGCTTCCTGCCCGAGAAGAAGCGCCTCTGTCACTGCTCTTATTGGCTGCTGGGGAAGGAAAAAAAGCACCCTGAACCCCCCCGAATCATCACAGCTCCGATGCAGGCTCTGTCTCCTGCTGATGACCACACACCTCGAAGCCCGGCCACAAAGCCGCGGCTCGGTGATGGCAGCACCGGTCTTGCACGAGGAAGGGACTTTTTTCCTTGCAATCCTCAAGGATTGTGCAGCAGCGTGGGCAGATAGGTGTGTTACAAGAGCGGGAAGGGGCGTGGGGGTGAGGAGAGTAACAGTCATGTGCTCTAAGGATGGTGGGGAAACATCACACCTCAGAAATAGGCAGTGAGCCCTGGGGATGTGGCTCTTGGCTTGCCTGTGTGCATCTGTGTGTGGAGAGCTGGCAGAGATCATGGGTCCAGTGTCTTCCTTCCTCTCATGTGGGGATGTGGGGTTTGGCTGAGGGAGACAGGCAGGTTTTAGGGGTTTTAGACCCAAAGGGGCTGTGTGGAGCAAAGCGAGCAAGGAGAACATTTTGGGGTTGGTGGTGGAGGAGCACGTCGCACCCGACGTTTATAGAAGGTGTTATGACAACAGGAAAGGGCTGCATTAGAGAAGATGAGGTTTTTTCTAGGTGCTATCCAGAAAGAAGAGAAACAGGGGTGGAGGGGTATTTCATCCGTCTAAAATAATAAAAAAAAACCCCAAACAAATTCCTATTATTCATAAATCAAAGATGTCATTTTCAGCTCTGTGGTTGGATTCTCCTTGGTTTCCAGAGAGATCCTTTCCTAGGCAGTGCTGGCTCATGCTGAGAAGACGGAAAGACCAGGGAGAGGGCTTAGCTGCCAGAGCTTGTGGTGCAGCTGAAATCACCAGCTGAGAGGTTCAGGAGGCTGGGAGATGGAGCATTGTCTCACTGGAGGGCTGGGAGGGGTGTATGTGAATTTGATTGAGGTGAGCAGGAAGGTGATGGAAGCCTTTCTTTTGCCCCAGCACTGAATTGTGCCCCTTTTGGAGCAGAGGCATCCTACTGCCTCAGGTGAATTCCTAATGCAGGGCACTGTGGGTGGTGTACAAGGGGCTGGAGGAAAACACTCTTAATGTTTTGTTGTAGGAAGGGATTAGATAAACCCTCTTTTGAAATGTCCCACAGGGAAAGAGTGGGGCAAGCATGGCGTGTCACATTTACCGTCAGTCCTTGCACAGGCTGCTGAATCAGACTCTCGAGCCTGTGGAAAGCATTGGGACAGAATGAAAAAGACCACATTGAATGAGTTTTACTTACTCTCCCTCCCTTTATATTTTTTTTTTGAGCTCCCCTGGTAGCCTGTCCCATGACTGTGACACTTGTAGGGACTCAATCAGGTGTTTCAGCTCCCCCCTTTGTCCTGAAAAGCTGTTCTCCGCATTTTCTACCTCACTGTCAGGCTCTGGGGACTGTCCTTCTAATCCTATAGAAAGAGGTGGTTGGGATCCTGTAAGGCCCCAAAACTCACTTGTTGAGCCACTTAAAAGGACTTAGGGTGGTTTATCTACTCTGAGTTAGACACAGGGGAGAAATACCAACCAGATATTCTCAGAAGGTCAAAACAACAAAAAAAAACCTCTTTACTGGCATCTTTAGAAAATCAGAGAATTTGACAAAATGTTTAGAGCACCCTATAGCAACTTTCAAGTACCTAAAGGGGGCCTGAAAGAGAGTTGGGAAAGGGACTTTTGACAAGCGGAATTTAGTGGCAGATCCTCAGGAAATGGCTTTAAACTGGCAGAAGGCAGGTTTAGATTAGAGCTTGGGAAGAAATTCTCTACTGTGAGGGTGGTGAGGCACTGGAACAGGTTGCCCAGGGACACTGTGAATGTCCCATCCCTGGAAGTGTTCAAGGCCAGGTTGGATGGGGCTTGGAGCAACCTGTCCTGGCAGAATGTGTCCCTGGCCATGGCAGGGGAGCTGGAACTGGTGACCTTTAAGGTCCCTTTCATCCCAAACCATTCTGTGATTCTGCAGTAAAGCCAGACAGTGATTTCAAAAAAGCACTGTGTGTCTTCAGAGGACACATTTTTTTCTGTCTTCATCCCTCGCCCCCTTCTTTCCATATAAATGGATCATTTACAGCTCTTCCATATCAACTTTTCTTTTTTTTCTATTGTGCCTTTTATGATTTTGTTCAGGAAGTTTCTCCAGTTGTTTCCTCCTGGGAAGTAACAAAGTGCTCACTCATGAGCAGCAGTATTAATAGTGCTAAGTAGTATTATGTGAAAAACCACAAAGAACATGACACCAAAAATCCCAGAAAAACCCAAAATCCTCCCCTTAATAACAGGCAAGCAATACCAAACTCCTCTAGCCCACAATGGACATATACCTGTCATTTTTCCTTGGGAAATTCTGTACTATGGAATAAACCGGTGCCTGGAGACCGTGAGGGTTGTCCCTTTGTGAGGGCTCATCCCAAGCAGGTGTGACTTCCTGGGGTGCTGCTCTGTGCCCCAAATCCACCTGCAGAAGTGGAGCAGAATGATGTTTTTTCTGACATCCAACCCCAGAAATTGAGTCAGATGCTCTTACCACTGAGGGTCACTGACAGGAATTTCATCCCTTTTCCCTGGAAAAGATGTGTGGATCTCCTCTACACCAGCACAGGGCGTGTGGGGCCCTCTGAGGAGGAGTTTTCACTCACTGGATTTCCCACTGTGTGAGCAGGCATCCTGAGCAGGGAGAGGATAAGCGGGCAAGAAAGACTCACGGATTATCCCAGGGCAAACAGAGCGTTTGCTTTAAGCAAACAGCAAGCCCTGACCCAGCCTAAATCAAACTTCTGATCTTTCTGCATTAAAATGGATTATCCAGATCTTGAAAGACTTGCACACATGAAGAACCATTGTGTTTGGTTTCTTTTTTTTGGTGTGAGTAAGGGATGTTTATTGCAAGTTCAGGGATACCAACTCTGCTCTGTTTTCTGCAGGGGAATTTTCAGGGTTGTTACATTTTTTCTCACTGCTGGTCTGAGTTACAAGAGGCTTTGGCAGCAGGGCAACTCTGGGGACTATTTAGATTAAAATAAAAAAAACCAACCAAACTTCTATTATTCATAAATCAAGGTTGTAATTATATCCTCCTTTGCACTGAAGAAGCAGAAAAGGCAGCGTACCTGATATTTGATTTTCATTTGGTAACTGAGGTGGGCTTCTTCATCATCACCACTTTTTGCTTCAGTTATTTAGGGCCAGACCTTTGTCCCCACAGCACAGCCCAGCAGTTGCTGCCGTGCTTCCTGGAACGATGCCAGCAGGACCTGCAAGGGATCCTGTTGGAATCACACTCCTGGAAATGCAATCAGCATCCAGCCCACAATATTTAATCTTCAGTTCTGACTCCCTTTTTTGTACTTCATGGATCAGTGGGGGGACTGTCAGAAAAACTAATCCCATTAACTTCTGCAGGGAGTTTTAGGATGGCTGGAGAGTGTTTGAATTGTGCGTTCCGAGGTTTTAATTAAGTCGCCTTTACCACTGTCAATAGTTGGGTTTTTTCCCCTTTAAACCTTTTTAACATTTTCCGGGCTTTCATCAGATCCCCAGGGCATTTAATTATTATTAAATTATTAAATGAACTAATTGAGTTGGTGTTGCTTTAGTGAAGGTTCTGAGCGAGAGGATTCTTTCCTGGCACTCAGCTGGAACACAGAAACCACCACATTTCAGCTTTTGGTGGACAAACACATGGGGAAACGTGTTATTTTGGCAGTGGCAACAGCCTTAAAGGTGAAAGAGGCGGATTTGGTGTCTTCTTCCACACTGGAGGCCTGCACTCTGCAAGGGCAAAATACGCTGAGGTGCAGAGAAAGGATAGTTCAGGGAAGAAGAACCAGGATAAAGAATTCAGTTGAGGACTCGGCTGCTCCTCTGCCTTCCTACAGCAGGAACACCTCGCCAGCCCAGCATTTTTTGAGTGGAAAACCACCTGGACAAGCCACGGGGCACTTTTCACCCTTCTGAGCAGGGGTGGGGCTGAACAAGTTGGATGAGGTACAAGGGGAAGGAGCATTCAGCAGCAGTGGTGACACTTTTGGGAATATTGTGTTTATGTGCTCAGAAACAACGGGATGCATAGGACAAACTGGTGGGTTGACCTCAAACCAGAGAATTTGTCCACTTGTCTTTCCTGCCAGGTGCTCTGCAGCTCACCCACACTCCCCTGTGCCTCCACTGCACTGTAACTCTGTAAAGTAACTCTGACTTTTCAAGGGGATTGAGGCTCATGCAGTTGCATCAGCTTTTTTTTTTTTCCCCTACCTGCAATAACTTCTGAATTTCCATCCAATATGAAAGCAGCCTGGAAGACCTGAGGATAATCTGGTTACCATACATTTCTAGAGGAGAAATAGCTTGGCTGAGGCAGGGTAGGGGACACAACAGTGTCATTATTCAGTTTATCTGCCAGCAGCACTCTCAGCTGCTGTGCAGAGATAGCCTATGGGTTGCACTGCAGGGTATTTATAGGTGTGCTGTGATGTGTGTAAAGACCCCTCCGTGCTTATCTTGTGGCTGTTTCATTAATTTTGCTGTGAACAAACCTCCCATCCCTTCCCTCTCCCACTGCAGAGCCCGGATGCCAGGAGCAGTGGCTCAGTCAGCTGGCTGGGGTCCTCTTTGGACATCAGCCTGGTTAAATCGGGTCTTGTCCCGTTGGAAAGTGACCCTTAGGGAAGCTGCAGAGGGTCAGAGCTGCTGAAAATCCACCCAGGTGGCCAAAGCAGGGGTTGCAGCTGCCAAGGATCAGGTGAACGCTGCGTTTTCGGAATTCGGGATCAGTCCTAACACAAACCTTGGAAAAAGCAAGTGCAAGACACAGCGAGACACTGGCCCAGCAGTGCAGGCCTGCAGTGCAGTGTGTGCTGCAGGTCTCCCAGTGTGAGGGGAGATGAATCTGTGCTCTTTAGCTGTGTTTGAAAATCCTCTCCACAGCTCCATGGAGCTGTTCTGCCTGCCAGGTACCCAGCTGGTGAGACCTGGGTTCTGACAGCCCCAGTCTGCTCCTGCTGCACTGTGTTCCCGTCCACCAGCGCTCCCAGCTCCTCCCTGGTTCTTCACATCCACGAGGAACAACCACCAGCTGATCCCAAGGAGGGCTCAGAGGTGATTCCATGCACAGGTGGCAACACCAGCTCGTGCAAAATGCTCCCTGGGCTGTGGGGATGGTGTCCCACAGAGAGCAGAAAATCAGGTCCTAAACAGAATTTCAACCAAGCAGAATTTTGTGCTTTCCATCGTTACTTCAGGCACATGTGGCACCCAGGCTGAGGCAGCAAATGAAGTCCCCCCTCCATTCCCAGCCACTCTGCTTCTCCCTGTAGCTTGGGCAGAGGCTGAACAGCCACACAATTTTTATCTGCTGAAATCCATTGCCGAAAAATGTGGTTCTGTAGCAAAAAAAGTGAAGAATCAATCAGGGCTTAATGATTTTTCCGTGACTGCAAGGAGGGCTCTTTCTCAGCAGTTGGAATCCCTGTCCTTCCACCCCCGCTGAAAGGCAGAGGAAGTTTTTGATCACAGACACGAAGTGAAAGCTTCAAAGCCCTCGTCTGCAGACAAAAGGGATTCTCGGGAACAGCTCTACCTGAGAGGGCAGTTATGAGCAGCCCCTGCTTTGTCAGTGCCTGTGAAGAGAATCAGGAATTTATCAAGGATGGAATAGCTGTGCTTAAGTTTTATAAAAGGACCCAGAAATGCCACTAAGCCTCCCCATGCTTCAGAGCACCGTGTGAGCTGCGCAGAGGTGGCCAGGGAACAATGGGATGCCTTTTTTACCTTGTCTCGAGGTCCTGTGAGATTTCTGTGAGACTTCTCTTGGAAGGAGCAAGTGCAGCTGCCTGTGGTAGACTGGCAGAATTAATTTAGCCATGCTAGAGACACTGCTTGGGAATTTTCCGTAGAAGATGTTTTGTTGCAATGTCAAAATGTATTGCTGTGAAATGAGCTCTTTCAGGTACCTTAGATTTATTTTTTTTTTTCTGTCTTCCATGAGAAATACACAGCCAGAGCAAGTCAGAGTGCTTTGGAGTGCGCTGCCATTAAACAGGGCTGCTGCAGTGTGTCAGGGGAGCTGTTCTAACACATGCTGGTGTGCAGGGTAGGGAAAGGGGTCAAGCTGTGTGTTAACTTTGATCTCCCTCTGGGGCTGTCTCGGTTTTCCAGCACATTTCGTGGCTCCTCATTTTGCAGTGTGTGTCCCAGGTGCAGCCAAGCTCTGTCGCTTCCCTCTGGACCCATGACCGGAGCTCTTGCTCTGGCTCCAAGATGAATTTTCTGTGTAAGACCAGTGGAGTGGGAAGCTGTGTGCCAGTGGGGTTGCCCTGCAGTCCTTCAAATTGATTTTTCTGGGCCAGGCCTGAGGGTGGAAGCTGAAAATAAGGAGTTATCTGAGGCAATGGGAGCAGAGATGCAGGAGGGGCAGAGACCTCCTCGAAGCTGACCCTCTCCAACCTCCCAAGCTGCTGGAGTGATCAGGCCTTCCAATTTATTTCTGTTTCTTCAGCCTGCTGACCTCTCCGAGACAGTGGACATCAGGTTTGGAGTCTGAGCAGAGATCAGTGAGCAGCTCTCTGAGTCAGAAAGAGCTTTCCCCCTCAGAATGAAATCGTTTTGTCACAAGCTGCCCGGGAAAGACCCAGCACCAGGATGAGTAATGGAACGAGGTGAAGTGACACTGAGGCCCTGCAGATTTTCTGTGTGAGATGGAAGGAGCTGGGAGAATTTAAAATGAGCACTGAGGTGTGAGAAAAGATCCCTGGACACTCTGGGAGGTTGCTCTTCTCCTCCTTCTTGCTGGGCAGCCCAGCATCATCACACGAGCAGGATAATGAGCCAGAGGGGAGGGAAATGGCAGCCTTGCGACACTTCCACTCCCACCAAATAACTCGGACACACACTCTCCTGTCTAGGCCTGCTTATTTGTGTGAAGGCACCACCCAGAAAGCCAAAGAACCAAGATGTTTGCATGAAAACTTAGGGAAGCAGTTGTGTCACTGAAGAGTTGGAAATGTTTATTTTTTTCTTTCCCCTGGGAATAGATATTTCTTTGTAAACCAGCAGGGTACCAAGTGAAAGGTGGAGTTGAGATGAGCTCAGAGCCTCTAAGCTACACCTCTGCTCTGAACTGGGCTGAGATTCCAGGACTTTGTGTGTCCTTCCACTGTGGAAAGGAATTCCTCTTGAGGTTGATAAAAGTGGCCAGGAGACCTTGGACAGGACCTTGGAGCAGGCAGAGGCTGGAACAGAAGGTGAGACTTTTTTTGGGTTCATTCAGAAGCAAAGGAGTTAATTTTCCTCCTCTGGCCTCTCAGGTGTGGAATGGGAGCTGTACCTTCCAGAAAAGCACTCAGAGCCAGGCCGGAGGTGAACTCCGGTTGCTGTAAATGCAGTTTCCATCCTAGCGCTTCCTTTAGATGGAGTTGGTGTCAAACGCTAAATCATCTCCAATAGCTTGATGTGCCTGCCCAGCCTCAGCTCTGGGGCCACACTGCCAAACCCTGCAGACCTGCAAGAAAGCCAGAGTCAGTAAAAAAGAGGACTTTTTCTTGATTTACCGGGTCTGTGACTCATAAGTCAGCTCCTGTTTGATTCTTTTTCATAGTCTGTCATCTAGATCAGTTTAAATTGGGTAAGCAACAGCGTCGTGAATGTGAGTTCATGCAAGGCTCTTGCACATGTGTATGAAGAAAACATATTTTCCTTTGATTTGGGTTTGATTTGTTTGGTTGTGCATAAACACCATCTATTAATGAGGAGCTTTTAGGAAGTGAGCAGCTGGCTGTCAAGCTGCTGGGATGCCTCGTGTGGCAGTCGTGTCACACACAGAGCTGTCCAAGGGCCTCCTGTCACACACAGACCTGTCCAAGGGCCTCCTGTCACACACAGAGCTGTCCAAGGGCCTGGGATCTGTTATTGGCAATTGCAGAAAGGATGGACACATCAGCAACCACTGCTGGTTGTATTCAGATTGGATTAGGCATGAAAAATTTCCCCCTGGAAATATCCAGGCCGTCTGTAAATGTGTGTGACAGTGCCAGGGGCTGGAGTAAATGTGTGCTGGGGGTGGCAGTGACACCTTTCTCTGACTCAGCTCATCCAGAACGAGTGGAGCCAAACCTTCCCCATTTTGGTTGGGAATTCTGACAGGGAGCCTGCCCCTCTTGAGTCAGGGAAGGCAGGGCTGCAGGTCACTGCCACCAAGGAAGGAAAAAAGGGACACAGAGAAAGACAGAGACAGGGCAAACACCAGCTCCAGTTAGGAAGAATGATACACCTGGTGGGCGTGGGCTTTCCATGGAAAAGGGGAACTCACTGGGGCACTGGGATCAGCCTGAGCCTGGAATCAGCCAATTCATGCTCTGGCAAACAGCAGACACTGTCCGTGTGGTCTGACCACTGGGAAAAACCAGGAGGAAAGGCCATTCCAGCTGGGAAACCAAAGCAGGACCAGCTGTGTCTGGAAGAACACCTGCACCAGGGCTCTGGGCATGAAGGAGGAACGCTTCCCGTGCCTCCTGCCTGCTCTTTCTCCCAATATGAGCTCAGAGTCAGGGACTCCCTCCAGCTCACCCTCTTTTGAGGTGTTTTGGTCTTTCAGGGGCCAGGGTGTGAGCGGTGCCAGTGCAGCAGGAGCAGGGAGGGTTTTGCCTTCAGGGAGTTTTGCACACAGAGGCTCAGACTGCACAAATTCCAGCTGCAAGATAACCCTGAGAGATTCTGAATGAGATGGGAATGGGGGAACGTGCTGGTGTAGAGAGGTCCTTCTTTCCTTCTATATTCTCTGTATTCTCCCCACCGATATTTGGAGCTCTGGAGCTCATCATTGCATCCGGGGCTGGTTTGCCCAGCAGTTTTCCAGGCCCTTTCCCTGGGCAGAAACACAAAACAAATTCCAGGCCCCCTGAGCTCTCTTGGTTCTCCAAAATCTTCAAAACATTTTCATACCCAAAGCCCAGCCAGCACCAAGGGGGCTCCAGAGAAGGGGCTGGGCCTGGGTGGGACTCGCATCGCCCCTTGTGCTCCTCATTGGGGCTTTTTGGTCAATTCTGCTGATTGACCAAACTGATCAAATTGTGTGTGCCCCATCGGGGGGGCTTTTGTAGCCACTTTTCCATCACTGCCCCTGGAGGCTCCAAATAAAGATCCACTTTGATATNGACCAAACTGATCAAATTGTGTGTGCCCCTGTCGGGGGGGCTTTGGTGGCCACTCTGCCATCACTGCTCCTGGAGGCTCCAAATAAAGATCCACTTTGATAGCCCCTCCAAATAAAGATCCACTTTGATATCCTCTCCTGAACTAAAATTATCTCGAGTTTCATTTTCAGGTTGGGAAAAAGGCAGCACATGAGGTGTGTGAAGAAGCTGTCCTACCTTTCCAGTTCCAGGGCTCCACAGATCCTGAAGGACGCCTTTCTTCGAGGCTTTGGCTTCACACACGACATCAGAAAAATGTCCCAGGATATCAGCGGCATTGGGGTGAGAGGAGCAATAGGGATGATCCCAAATCCACTCTTCACATCCTGCCTGTGGCAGGGTGAGGTGAGTGGTTCTTCCCTGGGGATTGGAGGGAAGGTTCTGGACTACACAAGCCCCCGCGGCAGCATCCACAGGTTGCCCTCACAGAAACCACAATTCTTATCTGCCCCTCTATCAGCTAAATAGATCCATGTTCACAAAACACCTGGGTCTTTCTCCCTCTTAAAAAACACACAACCCAAGCAAAACAAAACAAAAAAAAACCCCCCAAAACAAAACAAAACAAAAAACCAAAACCAACCAACAGAAAAAGGAAAAAAAACCCCAAAAACCCAACCCAACCAAACAAAACCTAACAAAAAAAAAAAACAAACAGAACTCCCCCCCCCCAAAAAAAACCCCCAAAAAAACAACAACAAAAAAAACCCCAACAAAAAACAACCAAAAAAACCCCCACAACAAACCAGAAAATCCCAAAATCTTCACAAGAAGCCTCGTGGGGGATTTCGTGGCCATCCCACTCTGTTCCCATTACAACAGTGGAGCTGTCCCTTTGTGCTCCAGTCTTTGACAAATGGGAGCTGGACATTATCCCGAAATTAAAGAACTACAGAGCAGGAGGAGCAGGGTCAGGACTGGGACCTGCTGCATTGTGGGGCCTGAATGAGGCTGCCAGCCTATTTATGTCACAAAGGACCTGATGAAACGATGCCCAGGGAGAGGGAAGGTCTTAGAGGGATTCTTTATAGGGAAGGACGTAATACCCAGTGCCTGGAAATGGAAGTCAGCGAGAATCGATGTAGAAACACAATGTAGATTTTCAAGAGTGAGAGCAATCAGCCTGATTGCCGAAGGACTGAGCTCTCCATCGATGTGAGCCTTTAAATGAAAGGGAGATGTCTTTAAGAGCACAATGGCAGGAGAATTCTGGGACTTCGTGCAGGGGTGTGAGATACGAGGGGACCCAGCAATCAGTCTGTGTGTCTGTGGCAAGTGCTGCGTCCCCTCAGCGATGCTTCCAGGACAGAGCCCATCTCTGGATGAATAAATCCGGAAGAGAAAGGATGAACTAAGGAGGTGAGGAAGCTGAGCACCAGGTGTTTCACAAACAAACCAAAGCCCTGCACAGCTGAGTCCCCCAGAGCTGCAGCCCTGGGTGAGCTGGCTGGGAGCAAGGGTCTCTACTCAGCATATGTAAAATAATCTGCACAAATTTTGGTTTGGACAGTTCTTCATTCTTCAAGGACATCGTCTGAAAACTGTTTCAAAACATATTTTGCAAGCTGTTGCGCTGCCACTTCCTAACCAGGAAACCATTATCATTTTAGAGAAAAATGTACCTCACATTTCCACAGCAGTTAGACGCGGTTTTCTGAGAGTACAGTCAGCGGTAACTTGTGGGAACTATCATTTAAAACTTCCCAGCTTTCAGACGCTCTTCAAAAATAAAAAAAAAGTTTCTATTTTAGCAAAATTGTATTAAAAGAAAATGTGTGTTGGAAGCTGGCATTATTAATCTGGGAATGGTCTGGGTTGTGCTGCGTGGGAGCATCCTCTGCTTGCCTCACATTCCCGTTACAGCGCAGTGCCCACAGGCAGAAAAGTGCTGATAAAAGCTGGAATTGTGCTTTTACACCAGGAACCTGATTTTTGCCTCCTGGAGTGGAGGCTCACATATACCCTTGGAGGTACTTTTGGGTTTGATAACCTTGTCCCCTTTTTGAGTGTTTTCCACATGAATTACACCGCACAGGGAATGCAAAGGGCTCTGACCTGCAGCAAGGACAGAGCTTGGGTGCATTGGTGGGAAAAGCATCAGTGGATTTTGACTGAAACCTGTTGGTTGTAGAGAACAAAGTTTAACAGAAGGCATCTCTCTACCAGGATTTTTCCCAGCCTGGAGTTCCCATTTAATGCAGAGTTGTCTCTGCTCTTTTTGCATTTTAGCCCTTGCTGAACCCCTTGCTGTTATCTGCACCTGCTTCACTTACAGCTGCAGATTTCAGGTATTCCACGAGCTTGGCTGCCTCCTGGCTGCCTCACTGAAGAGAAAAAGAAGTTTCTTTTCCCACCCCTTCTCCTTAAAACTTCTGTTTTGCTGCGTATTATGCTGCACGTATTCAGAGGGGTCATAAATTCAGTCGCTTTTGGTCTAAATGTAATTCCCCAGTAATTGCCATCTATTTATTTTTATTGGTGGCAATAACTTAGCTTTATGAACGCAAGCTCTGGATTCATTCCGTCAGCGTGCAAAGCTTTGCTTAATAAAAGTAAAACTGAGTTTGAGAAGGTTTAAATTGGGTGGTTGCAAAGAACTGGCGTTATCGTGGAATCATGGAATCACAGAATGGGTTGGGTTGGGAGGGATGTTAAAGATCAACGAGTTCTAACCCCTCTGGCATGGGCAGGACACATCCCACTAGTCCAGGCTGCTCAGAGCCCCATCCAGCCTGGCCTCGACACTTCCAGGGATGGGACATCCCAGCTGCTCTGGCCAACCTGTGCCAGAGCCTCACCATCCTCACTGTAAAGTGTTTATTCCCAATATCCCATCCAAACCTCCTTTCTTCCTGTTCAAATCCATTCCTCCTGGTCTTGTCACTACATGCCCCTTGTCAAAAGTCCTTCAGCTCTCTTGCAGGCCCCCTTCCAGTACTGGAAGGCTGCTGGGAGCTTTTCCTGGAGCTTTCTCCTCTCCAGGCTGGACAACGCCAGCTCTCAGCCTGTCTTCACAGGAGAGCTGCTCCAGACTCGCTCCAACAGTTCCACGTCCCTGTCATGCTGGTGGTCTCAGAGCTAAACTGGCAGCACTCCACGCCTTGGGAAGCACAGATGGGATGACATTTGGGTCCTGGAAGGCCAAGAGCAGGGGCTGTTTCAGCCTTGTTGACGAGCAGTGGGTCCAACCCAGCCATACCTTCCCCTTCTCGTCCAGCACTGCAGGAGCTGCTGCGTGGTGTTGGGGCCTTTGGAATGGGATATTGCTGGTGTGGTTTCCTGATTCAAACTGAGCACAGCTCTGGAAACACTATTGTTATAATTTTCCCTTCCCTTTTGCAGTTTTCTTTTTCGTCTTTCGATCCATCCACATTGGGAATAATGAACCCCCCCAAACTCACTGACCCACATGCACGTGGTACACACAGATCTTTTTGGTAGTCACATTGAGCAAACTTCAAGAGAAACTCTGGGTAATTTTCATCTACATTTTCATCTCCATTTTCATCTCCATTTTACCATCAGATCATTAAAATAAGTAAAACATCTCTGAAAAAAAATGACAGATACAAAAGAAGGTCAGTAAATATTAGCAAGTTTGAAATGTTTGATAAGAGCCTGTGCTGGCTTTTGATTACTTCTGCCTTTTATAAAGTTAGATCTGAATCTTTTATTGTGCACTACCAGGAGATAAAACAGTTACTGCCAGTGCAATTCGGTTCCTATACCCTAAGCAAAAATGCCTGCTCCTTGATTCCATATGCTACCGAAAGGGATAAGATTTTAATTACCAGACAGTAAAGTCCCTTCCCATTTTCATGGTAATAGACCTGAGGTTATTTTTACTCACTAATTACACAGCGCCTGTTAAAATGGTTAGGTACATATTGGGGTCACTGAAATTCAGAGGGGTGTTTGTATGCACACCGTGTCCCCCCAGCCCTCATCTCTCTGTTCCCCTGCAGTGGATTTTGCAGAGGGTCACTCAGCATCTTGAAAGTCTCATATTTTGGGCTGCCTGGGACTGTCACTTGTCCCGTGCCAAGCATGGGGACAGCACTGCCCGTGGGGCTGTGTCTGCACCGTGGTCTCTGCTGCAGAGAAGGAAGATTCCTGCAGGGCTCAGGAAGCCCTGAAGTGTGAAATGTGAGAAAGTCCCAGTTAAGCCCTGTGCTGCTCATAAACAGCAAACCCAGCTTTTCAAGAAGAGTGCTTAATCAAGGGGAGGAGAATATAAACTCTCTTCCAGCTCACTTGGGCCATGAAGGAGCTTCACAACAAGCCTAAAGTGCCGTTTCCACTGGCTGAGAAAATGGGTGCAATGATGGTTCTTAGACAACTCTGTCTCATTAGTACAGTGGGTCTGAAGAGACACTTATTTCCTGGAACAGAACGGGGCCACAACCCCAGGGATGTTCCTGGTGCTAAAATCCTAAACCCAGCCTTGTTCTGGTGCTCGTTTGTAAAGCCTTGCCCTGAGCAGCCCAGTAAAAGAGAGAACGGAGGTGCCTCCTTAGTCACACCTTCCCCGTGGTTTGTTCTCGAAAGGTGGGAAGTTCTCTCCCTAGAAAGAGCACGGGAGATGAAAACAGCCTCCTGACTCACGTCTCAAGCACCTCCAGCTCTCACTTTGGATTTAGGAGTCCGGCTGGTGAGGTGTGAGTGGCACAGAGCTATGAATTCAAACATTCCTGAGGTAAAACACGCGCTGGGCTGCACACAGACCACTCCTCAGAGGAGCACGGAAGAGGATGGACAGGAGTTTTCCAGGCCAGAGCTGAGCACGGGGACACTGCAAGCAGAGTAGCCTGTGAGGCAGAGGGATGCAGACCTTCAGCTCAGCAAGCAGCTCTGGCTCGTTGCTCGCCATTAAATCAAATTTAGGGAAAATCTGCGTGGGCAGGTGACAAACTCGCAGCTGCTGACGACAGAGGACAGCACCAGGGAGCAAGACACGGGCAGACCCTGCACAGGGACTTGTTCTTGCACACAGAGGGTCAAATCCTGCTCTATTTACCCAGCAGGAGAATGCTGTGGGGTTTTACCCGGGTTTCTGGGGATTTTCCTGCACCAAGGTTTCAATTCTGCAGGGTGAGGAAATGGTTGTGAATAAAAACATCAGCCTCTGGCCCGGAAGAGGCTCCCAGGTTGAGGCAGGAGGCCGACAGCCGGGAAATCCAGGGGGACAGCAGCGTTTAATGGGACTCATTGGCCGTGGCAGGGCGGTTTAAACTCATCTGCTCTGCAAAGCCCCTGGTGCAGGAAGTGTGAAGCCTGAGAGTGTCTGCTAGGAAAATCACCAGCAGCATTTAGAGTGAAGAAAGTGCACGAGGTTGGGCTGGATTTTGGACTGTGGGCACTGAGAGCAATTTGCTGGAACAGAGAGGGCGTTGTTGTGTCTCTGGGTCCTCAGATCGTGCCACAGATGCTCTGGGTCTACTCCCTGAAATAGTTCATCTTGCTGTGCAATGAGGTCCTGATCCTGCAATGGATCCTGGAGCTTTTCCTGCAATGATACTGAACTCTTGCAGTGGGGTTTGAGTCTGTTTTTTTAATGATTCTCCAGAGAGATGAAGACAAAGCATGGCTCCAAAATCTCACTGCAGAGGGGCAGCTGCATTTCTCAGTGCTCACACAAAATCAATCTCTTGGTGTTGCACAAGAAAGATCTGCCCTCCAGTCCTTTTGAATATTTTATCATCTTTGGGCTGACCACTGTAGTTCACAGCCAACAAATCAGCAGGATCTTTCCCAAAAGCTGCTAAAAGCAAAGCTGCTTTAATGGGAAGCTCCAGGTATTTAATCTGTGTCAGACCCAGATTCCCTTGTTGCAGATTCCCTGCAGAGAATGGGCAGCCTCCTGCTTGGTGCTGCTCTGATTCCTGACCCAGGCTGTTAGACACCCGTAAGAGGGGTCCCCATTGCTAATAACCAGCACAGGTTTTTTGTTTTGTTTGTTTTGTTTTGGGTTTTTTTTTGTGGTTTTTTGGGTTTTTTTGTTTGGTTTTTTTTGTTCGTTTGTTTTCGGTTTTGGTTTTTTGCCTTTTTTGTTGTTGTTGTTGTTGTTGGTTTTTTTTTTTTTTCCCATCTGATAAGCCTGGCTGCAGCTTTCCAAGTGGGCAGAGAGCAGGCACCCACCTCTGAAGTCTTCGCTTTAAAGGTGCCTTGCAAAAAATCACACCCTGAGAGAAAGGAGAAGACCTCTTAGTGAAGATTTGCCTTGGAAAAACAAAACAAGCAAAGCAACTACAGCAACAACAATAAATCCAAAAGGACATCTGCCTTCTTCTGCCTTTTGAGGTTTGAAGTCCAGAACTTTGAAGTTCTGGCCTTCAAACCTCAAAATGTTCTTTGTGCTTCTTCTGTAGCAAAGCAGGAAGAAACTCCATGCTACCAAGGCAGACTGCAATCAGGTGGCTGGGAGCTAAGAAACCAGCAGGGAATTCGTACAGGTCTGAACTAAGCCACCTACTACGATTTTGCTGTTGCCAGGAGGAGGCCGGGACAACCCAAATGCCAGGCCCTGCGAAGGGAATGCCTGCAGGGAGTTCTATCCCTTCCACAGCTCCCTGACTGTGACTGCTTAGCCAGAGGGAGAGATGTGGCCACAATTTATGCCATTAACTGGAATCCTGGGATCCTCAGGAGGAGGGTGAGGAACTTTGTGTGTCCACGGGTGACCTCCAGTCCTGATCAGCTGGCACAGAGGAGAACAGCTGGGGCCGCTCCTTTTTTTCATGCAAGCACTGCTGGTGGTTCTTTAGGGCCAGCAGAGGCACTGCTCCTTGTTTTTGCTCTTCTGTGTGTCTGTTGCTGCTCGTGTTTTGTGTGCATCTCTATCTCGGAGATACAGGCGTGGAGACACCCCGGAGTTGGAAATCTGGCAAAGAGGCTGCTGAGGAAAAAACCCCTGGGGTCTTCAAGGCCGTGGGTTTGTGCTTCTCCCCACAGGATGGTTTCTAGAATGAGCTTTAGAAAACACCGTTTTAGGGTCCCATAATGGCTTTCCTGGAGGATTTGTTACCAGAACTGCAGGTTTCTGCAGGACAAGCATTTCCAAGAGGAATTCAACATCTTGCTGCAGTTATGGGACAAGATAACAACACTGACCTGTGTAATCATGTTAAACACCGACCATTTATTACTGCTGAAAACTTTGAAAGTGACTGGTAAGCAACAAAAAACCAGGAAACCTTCATCCCAAGGACTTGGGAAGCGCGGTCTGGCACTGTATCTTCCAAACACGGGATGTGTGCTCGTATTCATATTCTGCACGAGCTGCAGAGCTGGTGGTTGATGGTGCATGTCTCGGAATCAGCAGAGAAACGAGCGGCCCAGATAGATTCGTTCTTGTAATGTGTCTGCAAAGTGGAATTTGCTCCTAAAACGCCGTGACATTGATTTCCCACAAAGTGACAGTCTTGTCTCATTACCTTGATTCATTTGTTGTCTGATGGATTTTAATAGCAAAAGATCTGAATTTCAATGATGAACCCCCCCACCCCCGATAGGAGAAAGTTTAGATTTGTGTCACATCAGCAGCTTCAAAAAGAACCGGCGCTTGGGAAGAAATTCAAAATATTGGAAGCCTGACGGCAGGGAGTCTCAAACAAAAGGGAAACACTGAAGATGGAGGGATAGGGGAGAGAAATGTTGGATGGGAGAGGCATTAGCATCGAACAGGCAGGAACAATGTCTCTGTGAAGAAAGAGCAGCTCTGTCTCTGTGTCCAAATATCCTTTGCTCTGACTTACCCCTGCCTGTGCTGTGGTGTTATTTCCCTGAGCTCAGTCTTCCTCATGTTTGGGGCTTCACACAGCGTGTTTTATGTGCCACAAAGAGTTACATTTCCACTGGGATGTATTAGGAACATAACAGATGCTGCTTCTGAATAGATGGAGTAAAAGTCCCCTGTACTAAACACAGGAGAAAGGAGTGAGTATAGCGTGTGTAGAGAACATCCAAAGGAACGCAAGGAAGAGGAAAAAAAAACCCAGGGAGTGGACAGAGATAGTGAGGTGAGGTTTGTCGACTGCGTTTTAAGTTTCCTGTAACATCTTTGTTATCTGAGATCTCCGGGCTTATCTCCCCAAAAGTGGCAGCCAGGAAACGACATCCTCACCCTGCTGCTTCATCAAAGTGATGGCTGCTGTTTTAATAAGCTGCATTAGCCGGAGATTGATGGCCCCATTTGCAGCGTGAAAGATCAGAGCTGTTCGCAGCAGCGAAGGTCTGAGTTCCCTGGGGTTCCTGCTGACGGGGGGACGTCGGGCAATTTCCAGGGAGGCAGAGCTGGTGGAGAGGCTGTGACCCCGAATTTGGGCATCACCCCGGGGACTTGGGCATCCGCACGCCTGCCACGCTGCCTGCTGGAACACCTGCAGCCCTCGCCTGCTCTGGCTCAGGGAGTGAGAGCAAGTGAGGATCGTTCATTTTGGGATCCTTTGTAGGAAGTTGTTCGATGTCCTTCCCACACCGGTATTGTCTGTGTGGAGCAGCAGCTTGGCTGGGTGATGAGAGGGCAGATCAGACCTTCCTCTGGAGGAGTAAGTCACCAGTCTCATCCATGTCACCAGTCCCATCCACGTCACCAGTCCCATCCATGTTCTCTGCCCCATCCACGTCACCGGTCCCATCCATGTGACCAGTCCCATCCATGTCATCTGTCCCATCCATGTCACCAGTCCCATCCACATCACCAGTCCCATCCATGTGACCAGTCCCATCCATGTCATCTGTCCCATCCATGTCACCAGTCCCATCCACGTCACCAGTCCCATCCATGTCATCTGTCCCATCCATGTCACCAGTCCCATCCATGTCACCTGTCCCATCCATGTCACCAGTCCCATCCATGTTCTCTGCCCCATCCATGTTCTCTGCCCCACCCATGTCATCTGTTCCATTGATGCCTGAGAGAGGGAGGCTCCCTAGAGCAGAGGCCAGACAAGATCAAGAGAATAAAATGGGGATTTATTGCAGGGCCTTCAATAGGGACACCTCGGGCAGGCAGAGCCCTCTCTGGGAGAGGCCACATCCAAGATGGACCCCGAGTCACGAGTTTTCTACACTTTGATCAGTTTTGATCAACTTACATATCAGGGTTAATTCTCTAATTACAATTTCAGATGATGATGGAATTTACCCCAAGTCTGTCCCCCCTTTTAGAGCTTTCATTTACATACTTCGGGGCCTGGGACAACGAGGTGTCCTTGAGTCCAGGCCTGGAGAGGATTTGTTCTGCCTAACTGGAATGTGAGAACAGGGGTTAACAGACTATATGGAGTTTTAGAGTTACACTAAAGCAGTACAGGGTCTGAAAAATATAAAAGCTGAATCTTAAGGCATCACCATCGTTGTCATCTGTCCCATCCTTGTCACCTCTCCCATCCATGTCCTCTGTCCCACACCATGGGATTGCCTCAATCCAGCACCCCTGCTTGTTCTCAAAACCAAAAGGATAGCAGGGACAGGGAGGATATGGGGTTTATCACAGCCTACACACCCACTGCCCATGAATTCCAGTCTTAATCCTCTTGGGGAATCCTTCACGTGCTTGTTGGATGGGGAGTCAGCAGTGGTCAGTTGTCACTCCTTCTCCAGTGTGCAGAGGTGTGAATGTTGGGCAGATCCTTTGAATCGGGCAGTGAGGGTGGGGGTCATAGCAGGGGGAGAGCAGAGTTCATGAGAGGAAAAAGTGAAGGAAGATTCAGGCAGGTGTTATAAACTCACAGTCAGAACTGGCAGTGGTGGGGAAGAAGTGAATAACAACAGGAGCTGAATCTCTCACAGGTTTCTTGCTGAGAACCTCTACAGGCAGGTCAGAATAAACTCTGTGGTGACCACATTCATGTTTACTGAGCTGCACTGGGTTTTATTACTGAAGACTGCAGCTGGATTCACGGAATTAAAATGTGATTTTCCTCTGTCAGAACTTCAGGCCATTTTCAGATGTTCTTAGCTGATCTTCATGCTTCTCAGATCCTCTATCTGACCATCTGTCTCCAATTAGTCCCTTCAGCCCTGCAGACTCCTCTCTCTCTGCAGTTCTCACACATCTTTTATTTTTCGCTCCATTATTAATAAAGGGAATACCAAAGCACTCCCAAAGTATCGTTTTTCCCATTTGAAGAAGGATAACTTCATCCATCTGGGAAGAACACAAGACAAATGAATCTTTTCCCTGAACTTTTCTTAAGAACCAATATATATTTTTTTTTAAAGTGTATAAGGTAAGTGTTGGGCCAGACATGGAATAAGGATTTGGGAGATCTGGGTTCACTCTCAAAGCTCTACTAAGTCATTCTGACTCCTACCTGTTCAATAGATAACATCATCTGCATCATTACTGTGTTTTTCTTCTGGTGCTGCCAGGACCTGAGCAAACAAAATGGGCTCTGCACGCTCTGCACCCCCTCCTGGGACTGTCCTGTTCTCAGGAGTGGCTCCAATGCAGTGCAGATGTAACCTGGGATCGTGGAATTGGGATAAAAACCTCGTCCTAAAGGTGCCTTAAGCTCAGACTCTTTCTCTTGGTCTTTTCTTGAGCTGTGCTTTAGGTAGGGCAGTGCCTGATCCCATCCCTGCTGATACCAACCTCATTTCCCTGCTTGACCTTGAACCTTTCCCATCAGCACAGAAGAGTTCAGTGATCACTGTGGTCTGTGGTTGCACTCTCTGGATGTGCTCTGCCCTTCCCATTCAGGTACTGTCAGATTGTCTCTGTTAAAAAAGGGAAAAAGGAGTTCTTGTGCACCAGGTCTCATCTTTCTGACAGGGCCCAGAAGAAACGAGATGCACAAAGAATTATTCCTCTTTGAAAGTCCTTCCCAGCCTCTGGCACTTCAAGATCGGACCTGTTGAACCTGAAGGGTGCAGATGCACAAGCCCATCTTCTCTCAGGGCAGTGAGTGCTGCAGACATTTGTGTGCCAAATCACTCCGATTATCTCCCCTCCCCTGCCTCTCACGGATTCAGAGGCCATCTGTGCATCTTGGTTCATTTTTCAAGGGCAGGTTCCCTGCCAAAGTGTGTGAAATTTCTACCATTTGTCTGCATTGGGTTATTTGGCCTATTTTGTCCAAAGGATGTTAGTTTGAAGGGATTTACTTGACTATCTCTGGATTTCTTAGCTGACTCCTCTGCTTCATCCTAGATGAGGAGAGTTCTCTTCACTGCAGCGTGCTTCCTGCACAATGTACACACTGCACACGTAAAAGACAAGCAAAGAACAACCTTTAAATAACTCTTATGGCCCATTAGCCACACGATGACTCCTGGTAGGTAAAGGAGACACTCAGAGAGAGCTCAGAAAATCCCAGGAAAAATCACTGCTGAAAGCCTCTGTGAAGCTGCAGGTCCGTGTGTGGTTTGTGTAATTGATGGGCAGCGTTGTCTGAACATGGCACGGCTGTTAAGGACGACATGCTCAGCCTCACCTTTGCATTGTATAGGAACACGCTGAGATTAATTTAACATCTACTGTCCATCGTTTGCAGAACTCCGTGCCTGGGCTTGGGTAGCTAATGAGTCCCCTGGAGTCCTCCCTCTCAGCTTTAATTTTCTCCTTTCTGAGCAGAGAGGAGTCAAAGAAGTGAAAAACCTGTGAACAAGGGGAGAAAAGGAGGTTAAAATTCACATTTGCTGTATTTGGGGGAGGCTTTGTTTTCTTTCCAGGGCCTTTATCCTAAACAAATGTGCATCTCTGAAGACTGTCCCAAGTCCCAGAGCAGAGTAAATCAGATCAGGGTGCTCTGGGTATGACCCCTTGGCTCTCAGCTGACTCTTCATCCACCTGAAAATAAAGCTTCATGCATTCCTGTGTCTGTGTCATCATCAAGGAAACTCCCCATCACGGAATTATAGAATATTTTAGATTGGAAAAGACCTTTAGGATCACTGGGTGTAGCTGTTAACCACCCTGGCTCTTCTGGCCAGTCCTGCCTGCAGAGCTGCATCCATCCGTCAAAGCCCTCCAGGTACACCAGCCTGTGGGCACCGTGTGACAATGATCCAAATGAGTTCACAACCCTGGAATGCACACAGACTCCTAACTCCTGCTGTTTGTTCCCCTTGCTGCACGGATTAGTGCTCAAGCTCTTCAGAGACACATCCATTCAAAAGAAGGATCGGTGAGAGCTTTCTGCCCAGCAGGGAGACACCCATTGCTGTTACTCAGCGCTCCCTTCACTCTCTCTTCAGGTACCACAGGATGATTTAGGCTCAGTTTCCTCCAGTGCTGCTCAGAAAACAACTCCCGGCCCCTCATCTACCATCATGACACTAAATCTATTCTACTGATCTGAAAGTGGAGCAGCAACCTTCTTCCAGGTGCCTGAAGCCACCAACTCACAGCCTTTTCCATCACGGGAGCCTTTTTTCCCCAGCCCACTGAGCACAGAATTCCCTCCCTGCTGTGCAATTGGGTGTTCAGACTCTTGGAGGAGATCCTGTTCTCTTTCCTGTAACATCTGATGCTGTTCACACTTCCCAATGTCATAAATAACGAAGCCCAATTCAAATTAAAACACGTATAAAATTTATTTTGTGTCCGAGAATTCGAACACGCAATGCCACGATCGAAAAGGAAACAGTACCAAGCCCGGGGTTGGAACTGGGTGAACACAGGTCTGACCTCCATCGCATCAGACTTCCCTCCGTTCACCCCGGTTGCTTCTAACAGTTCACTTTTATACAGTTTTGTCCATAAAGTCCGGATCTTGGGTATTGTTTTTGCCACCCAGCATATTCCTGGAGGGTGCTATTCATGGAACTGAGGTGGACAAAACGTATCCTGTCTTTGATTAATTTCTCATCACCGGGGGATGTTGTCTGATGGCTCATGATGTTCCTTATCTTGGGTCTTGATTCGACCATTACCACTCAAGCTGGGAGGGGATTTTCGGAGATTGCGTCAATCAACTCTGCCGGGAAGTTCTCCTCGAAAATGTAGATAGCAGGAGTCAGCTCAATGCTTTCTTGATGAGCTGCCACTCTCCGTAGCTCTGTTTTGTGATGCAAAATTGGCTCCCGGGTGAGGCTGCAATTTTCCAGGGGCAAGTTATGCTTATTTTAAAATTGGTTATAGCTTAACTTTAATACATATTCCGATATTACGTATTTGAGCACGAATTTCACGTATTCATTCATAACACCAACTCCTCCTGCACTTCTCCAACAACTTCCTTCAGGCAGGAAGATCCCTTCCCCTGCTCCAGCATCCCAGAGGAGTTCAGCTGGAGTTGGGGCAGCTGCTGTGGACTCTGCAGCATCGCCACCAGCGCCAAGCACACACACCCTGTCCTCAGCAGAATTTCTGCATTCCTTCTGTCTGCTCCTCTTTTCAAAATGCTGCATCAGTTTGCACCTCCTGCTACGGCAGCACGGCCCAGTTTTGGATTCTGTGTCACAACGTGCAAGCTTAGGTGGCGGAGACGAGAAGCTTTCCTTATTCGGGATTTCAGGGGCACAGGAGTCATGGAGCAGAAGGAAGACTCGAATGGCACCCCTGCAAAGCAGAGGTTCTTCCTCTTCTGACCTCCTCCTGTCTGTGTAGGACCCCCACCACTGTCTCATCCCTTCCATTTCAGGGCAGCCAATAAAATCCAGGCCAAGACATTTATCTGGCATGCAGAACTTCAGCCAGAGCTCATCAAAGTGTGGCTGTAGCTGCCTCACTGGTAACGCACTAACTGCAGCAGGGCAGAGGACTGCAGTAGTTTCCTTCTGCCTGGACTAAAAGTGATTTTATTTGGTGACTTCTCTGCGAAAATGTGGGCAAATGCACAGCCTGAGCTGGTGTTTGATGGGGAAAGTTGCAGTCCCATCCAAAGCTGTGGTAACAGAGGGACTTCCCTGATGTCTACAGGCTCATTCCTGGCTGGGCTGTGCTGAAGTAATTCCATTTCCGGTCGAGTTTGTTTTAGAGGTATCTCTGCTGTGTTGGGTCATGACCAGAACAGTTTTCTTCCATGTGCAAAAATGCACCTTGCTGCTCCTGACGTGTCCTGTGGATACATTTCACACACAGCAGCTGAAGGAGCCATGGAATTCTTTCCTGCCCAGTGGAAGGCTGCTCTCCAAGGGCCAGGCTGGAAGAAAGTGTGGGACCTAAGGATGGAGCAGATCATGATGTTCTCTGTGTTTCGGGGAGAGGAAGGAGAGAGGACAGAGCCTGGGAAGGAAGTAGAGGGCAGGGAAAATGTATCCTTGTGGCAATAATGAGAGGAGAAAGCCAACTTGTACTCTCAGGGCAGAGGAATGGAAAAGCAGCTTGGAATTAGCGGATAAACTGCTTTCTCCCTGAAACTTTGAACAAATAAGATGTTGAGACACACTCTGTTAACAACATCCAAGAAAAACTCGTTAATCCATTTTCTCGTTCGTGCCTAAACAGCACTACAGGCTGTACAAGAGGCTAAAACCTCCCAAGATGGGTTTGCTGCTGATTCCAAGAAAGCCAACGAGATCCCTGGGAACAGCTTGGGGTCAGACAGGGCTTGATGTCGCAGTGCATGTGTGAGATTTCTGAGCTCGCTGCCATCTGCTCACGGAGAGCATCTGCGGCTTGACATCTGCAAGGATGTCAACCAGGAGGCTTGGGAAGCTTGTGAAAATGAGGAGGGGAAAAAACAAGCTCCAGAGTGTAGGAAAATTACGAATTTTCTGTGTGGCTGCTGCACTCATGAGATTGGTCAGTCATTATTTTAATCCTGCTCTGTTCCCACTGACTACTGAGAAACGTTTGCAAGAGGAGAGACCTGAGTTAAACTGAGAGAAATAATGGCATCAAACCAAAAACCCCTAAAACTTTCATGTGGTCCTTGAAAACATCACTTGTGAACCCCCAGGGAATCAAGCTTGGTGGGTTAGTGGAAGAAAAACAGCTACTGAGCATTACAGCTAAGAGCTGCAAGATCTCTTTGGTGCAGCCCCCCAATACCTGTGAAGTACCTTGTTTAAAAAAAAAAAAATTGTAAAGAAAATGTGCAATTTAAACCCGTGTCCCTAAACTTAATAGGAACGTTCTTTGCTCCGAGAACCAAGATAATTGTTCACGGAAATATTCTTTTGCTCCAACATTAGTTTTGCCTCTCTCTGAAGTATGGCATAAATATGTTTAAAAAGGATAATCACACCCAAGCCATTTCCATCATCAGCTAAGAAGATTTGGGTGTTCTGTTGCAGTTAAGCTGTTTTAAACAAACACTCACTCTTGCTGTGCTATTTTCACGCTATAATGGAGGTACTTAACAGCCTGCAGAAGTTTATCTGCTCTTCCTCCTGCGTAGAAAATAAAACTTTGTTGTTTTTCCACACTTATCCTTAAATACACACAAAACACTCTGCGGATATGCAGATTGTCTGTCACAATATTTAGCTAATTCAAATTGTTGCTCACTAAAGGCTAATTTTTTTCCACCCTGAACCTCTGTTCTCCTTTTCACCCACGACAGGTACAAAATAGTTTATTTACAATAAAAAAATTTGAAGTGATAGCTGCCCATGGAGCCCAGGGAGGGGGTGTTTTGATGTGTTGGGGGTGAGAAGGGGCTCATTTCAGTGTTTGTGGGAGCTCAGAGGGACAAGGAGGGACTGGGAGCCAGAGGGGCAGATTTGGAATGGGTGAGCGAGGCTGTGAAGCTGATTTGCGTGGTTTACGAACTGCAGATCACGGCCTTGCTGGGTCGAGTTGTATCGAGCTGAGCAGCCCCAGCTCCCAGGAAAATCTCCCAGGAAATTGTGCTTGCCCAGCACCTCTGTGTAGCTCAGTCCTTCTCCCTCCATCACCACGTCTGTTGGTCACTTTGACGTGTGGCTGTCCTCGAGAGCCAAGGGTTGGAATGACAGAGTGTCCCGGGGTGATTTTCTGCTCTGGGTTTCCCCAGGGGCTGCTGATGCCCAGGAATGGCTCCTGGAACTCTCAGCTGGGCAGGGCAGCAGCCGGGGAACTCCAGCACAATTTATTTTTAAACTCCTCAAGATAATGTATTAGGGTGCAGAGTCAGTTTACATTCGTCTCTAGTTATTGGCCTCTTGGCTAGGAAAGGAGGTTTATTTTTCCTCTCTCTGGGACTGCATTTTTTTTTTCTTTTTCCTTCTTTTTGGACTGTTCAGTTTGGTTTTTTTCACCCAAAAATCAGACAATCTCCAGGGGGGACGTTCTAGAAGAGATTGACAAAAGCTGCCGGACTCCTGCCCCAACTTCAGGAGGAGCTGAGCCAGAGCAAGAAGGGGCTCTAAAATCCCCCATCTTTCCCCCCAGCAGAGCAGGTTCATTATCCCACATTATTCATTCTCTTTTCTGTGCCTGCGTGCACCTTGCTTGGTAAATAAACAGGTTTTTTTTTTACTTTCCTCCATGAAAATTCCTTTCAAACCTTGGCTGGGGGAAGGGGCTGAAATTCTGCCTTTTAGAGGAGAAACCCTTTGGGGGAGTTTCCTCCCAAATTTGTCTCAAATTGGGACACAGATGATGGGGTTACAGTTGTGGTACAGCCGGAAATAAAAGTTCTCCGGATCAGCGTGGCAGTGATGCCACTTGGGAGCTTACCAAAGTCATTTTTTTCCTTATTTTAGCTGCAGTCTGTTTCACTCCAAAGCACTTTTTCCTGTACTTGTGATGGTGCCCTGAGAACAATGTGCAAGGTTGCTTTGCATGCTAACCTCGACAGAACTGTTCCAAGAGCGTGTGCCCTGGGAGCAGAGAAAACTCGATTTGTGCTCTCACTGCTAACCCGGGTGATTTCTGAGCTGTGAAAAGAACTTTTCTTTGTGAACCCGAGCTATATATTTTTGTGAGAGGAACAAACCTGTTTTTTCCCCGCTGAGTCTTGTTTCATTTACTTTTATGAAGTGCTCCTGAATTTTACGACTGAATTTTACCTGAGGTTCAATTAAAGCACTGATTTTCACTCTGTTATTCTCTTCTGCAGCTCAACATTTGGCTGCATGGTGCGTTATCAAAGCTGTAAGAAAATCTCCTTACCCTGCCCTTTCTTCCAGCGACCACAGGCCTGCAAAGAAGACTAAACACAAAAAAAAGCAAATTTAGAGGGTGCCTGAAATGCACCACGGGGTGGGAAAAGTGGAAAAATTACAGATTTTTTTTTTTGACACAGAGACATTGAAGACAACTTTTTAACAGACTTGCTTTTATTCTGATATTCATTATGGAGTCCATGCTGTAAAAAGTGCTTTGGTGAAAAGACTTAAAACCTAGTGCAGCAATTTTCACGTTCACACACAAAGCTTGGCTGAAAAGGCTCTGTTGGGAAAGCTCCTTTTTTTCAAACTTCACTTGTACAGCACAAAAAGCCTTTTAAAGGGAAGTTTAAAAACTTAGGGCAGCAGAAGAGTGCAGGAGAACAGGCTGCCAGTGCTGAATTTGTCTGTTGAGACACATTTATGGGTCTGGAGCAGAAGGTGAAGGTTTGGTGTGGGAAGAGATGGGGAAAAGAACAGTGGCTGTAAATAGGAGATACCACAAGCAAAGCCAAGCTCCTAGAAGCTGTCCAGACCTGCAGTTTAAGAACTGCAGCCCTTCAAGCAAAGATTCAGCGTGAGGGAGACTGATTCCAGAAAATCCATGGAAAAACCTTCCAAAATCACTCCCCACCAGTCTGTTGCTGCCAGGCATGGCTCGTTGAGGTTGTGCTGAGCTGTGTTGTGCTTCCTTTCAAGCCTCTTGCTTCAAAATCTTCAGTACTTTGCTAATCCTGCTCCTCCAGCAACCATCTGGAGTTCCTCTCTCTTCTCCCCAGGACTTGTGGCACTGGTCACCCCTACGGCTTCTGGGTCTGAGAGTTATCTCTCCTTTTCCTTTTACTCAGCTAGTGGAGAAGGTGAATTACTCATTTTTTTCCTGGTCATTTGGGCAAGTCCAGCTCGGGTGGACAGCAGGGGGCACAGGAGTTGGTGGGAACTGTGGAATTACGTCCTTCCTACCATCCCACAGCGACAGACAGCAGTTCCTTTGAGATGTTGCTCTCCTGGTCTCTCAGGGGGGTTGTTTTCTACCCATCTGCCCATTCTATCCCACACCCCACAGCCACTTATTGTTAAGAACACTTAATTAACTGTTTTTCTTACTAAGAACAGTTCCAGCTTCCGTGTGGAGTGAATTTTGGTCCAGCAGCTGCATGAGCCATGAACCTGGGACACCAGGCTGAAAAAGGCAGTCCAACCTCCCTTCCTCAGGCTGGCACCAGACACTCGTTAGGCACCTGTCCCGGTTTGAGACAAATTTGGGAGGAAACTCCCCCAAAGGTGTCTCCTCTAAAAGGCAGAATTTCAGCCCCTCCCCCAGCCAAGCTTAGAAAAGAAAATCTTGGAGAAAAGTGGAAAAAACCTGTTTATTTACCAAGCAAGGTGCACGCAGGCACGGAAAAGAGAATGAATAATGTTAAATAATCAGCCTTGTCTGCTGTGGAGAAAGAT